>JALXJV020000009.1:15248718-15504795 GCA_024633595.2 Lepomis macrochirus
AATTTATGTACCTGCTGCAATAATCAGTGTTTGTTTAATTAACCATGGATCACATTACTAGTTATGTGTATGTGAAAGTGGTCCTTCATAGTGATGAACCCACAGAGAATTATCTCATTGTTTTGGTTTTTGGCTGCAATGTTGTTCTTTTGATTCAGTCTCACAGCTCTGATCAGCTATTTTCAGCAAAAAGCTCTAAAAACCCACACACATGTACCTGCGCAGCACCAGACAGCAAACAGACAACGTTAGTGAGTAGTTGGTGCAACATTTGGCAGTTAAAGAGCCATTTGATTACTTCAGTTGTTGGTAGAGACCAAAAACAGAGAAGGAAACGGTGGAAAAGCAAAAAGGTGGCCAATTTAATGTATAAATGGGCAACTGTTCACGGTCGCCATATCTACTAAAAGGTGTGTGGCCAAACAATAATTTATTGCAGGTTTGAATTGAATGTCTTGGACTACATTCATGGTCTCTGTATTTTTAAGTGTGTGTGTTGCACAGCAGAGTAGAGATAACAGAGTACAGTTGGTGGTTGGAGGTCAGTTTTAAATGTGCTATAAGTGTTTAATCCTCTTTCCCAACCTTTGGAGGTTCAGTGTAATTTGCTTTAATCCTGTGAGTGTCTGGGTGTGTTTTCTGTCTAGAACCCCTCTGGCATGTCCCGGCGTCGTCGTCTCGGGGACCAGGAGGCGGAGGGGGACAGAGAAGACTACACAAACAGGATATCCCCGGGAAAGACTCTCCAAACAGACACTCGAAGGTCAGTCTCGTCATCCTCCTAACTCATTTGTTCATCTGCCGCCTTCTTTGCCTCGTCGCCTCTCTGAATGTTGCCCCTGTGTCCTCTGCAGGGCGAGGCTCAGTACTCCAGCCATTCCAGCAGTAACACTCTGTCCAGCAACGCCTCCAGCAGCCACAGCGACGAGCGCTGGTTCGACGGAGGAGCCGGAGGAGAGAGAGGAGGCGGAGGTTGCCTCGGCGATGCAGCTGACCCCGACCCCGAACATATCAACAAGGGGGGGTCTAACGACAGTGGCATTGACGCCTCAACCCACTACAACAACACACGCCACGGCAACATGTCCAACAGCCAGTCCCATAAGCCCGTGCATTGCTTTGCGACCTACAGCGGCATCCCGGAACTGACCGTGGGAAGGAGCAGCGGCGGGGGAGAAGGGAGGAGACGAGAGTCTTCACCCATCATTCCAGCTAATCAGAACAAAGGGTACCGAACAAGGACGTTCCGGCCCCCTGGCTCCAGTGCTGAGAAAATGGATAGTTTCAAACCCAGGTAAGAGACCGACTCAGTGATATGAGATGCATCTTTTATGGCATGTTTAATGAAGCTAATATTATCCACCATCAACATTAATGAATGATATGCGCTGGCTTTTATTATACGGAGAGTGTCGCCTTCATGAATCTTGCAGTTTAATGCTGCTTCGTTTAATGTACTTGGTAATAAATCAGACTTTTAACAAGTTTTGAGGAATCTTTAGTTAAAGATACATCAAGCAGCAGTTATGATACATGAAAATGTGTCTTTTAAAGGTATCATTAAGGATTGAAGCAGCCTAATCCTTGTGAAACCTACAGACCATTGCGTGATCTGGTGGACTTGCCTCCCCCACATTTGAAATGCACGCAGGCATAAAACACACAAACACACACGGGGTCCGACCACTCTGTGTCGGATTAAAACAATCTGTGTTTAAACCCTCAATGCCCTCGACTCTGATGTTGCAGTCTGTGTCCGGGCTGTGTTGGACCATCAACATGATATAGACACATAAAATTAAAACAACAGACTTCAGGGTGCAGATGATTCATCACAGGTATTGTGCCACAGTTTGACAGATTTAGTTGAATGGTTTGTTTTGATTAGAGGATTTTTTCCCCCTAAATGATAAAAGGGTTGAGTAATTTAGATGTTTTAATAGAAATATTGGTTTGTTTTGCATTGGTGAAGAATTGGTTTGTAAGGGAAAAGACATCAGGTTGCTTGGTAGATGATGGTAGTTCATGACTCGCATGCTGTTTACTTTTGCTGTCAATGGTGTTGTATCAGCAGTCAGTAGCATAGTATCTGCTGTGTGGACATTACCTGGATCTAAATTGCATACTCCATCTTCATTGTCCAGTCAATAAAGAGGAGAAAGGAAGGTGTGTGATAAAAGAATAAATTATGCTTATGTGGAAAGACAACATACAGCATATAAAGAGCAGAAAGAGAGTCGGTTTACCGTCTGTGAGCTAATAGGTGCTTCTTCTGTGCTCTGGTAGTAGTTGGCCATTTTGGGAAATGAGGGGATACTACTGTCTTATCTGCCTATTAAATATGAAGCTGCAGATGGTTAGCTTAGCTTAGCATAAAGACTGGAAACCGGGGAAACAGCTAGCCTGGCTCTGTCCAAATGTAACAAAAAATAAACTATAATTAATACACTGGTGGACTGATTTTTGGGTATTTCCCCATGTCAAAATGTTGAAAGTCACTGTAATAGATAAGTCTTTTTGTGACATAAAGTATGATGAATGATCCTGCAAAGAGGCAAATAATTATACCGTAATGTAAAATGAAGTGTTTAAGCTCAGAAGTTAATCTTTTGTTCTGTTGGAGAATATGATTTTCTCTGCATGTTCCTTGCTGCGATCTAAATATCTATTTCTGTTAAATGAAATTAAATAACTTGCCTGATGGTGTGTCACAGGCTATCTATCTTTTGACATAATATTATTGCCTAATATTAATTTCCTTCCTGTACTACACTCTGTACGTGTGGCCAATCATATTTGTCTGGTCAGTTTTACCTAATTTCTGTCTAATTATTCACACCAAGTAGCTCATCTCTTTAAAAGTTACCACCTTATCAAGTGTGACAGCAGTTTTTCATGTTGTTGTTTTACTCCATCATTAGTCACATGTTGTTATCTCTGTGTCTTGTCTGTCCTCTCAGGGCCTACACACCTCAGGGTTACAAGACTCCAACAGCTGAGAAAGCCCGGCCGGTCCGAGCCGCTACAACAACACCGATTTCAGCCCAGTTAACCTCCACACCGCTGTCCAGCTCCGCCCCCAAATCCTTCTATGGGAAGAGCAGACAAACCGCCTGGCAGACTGAAGACACCAGCCCGTCACCTTCAAACGCAACCACAACATGCAGCTCTGACAGCAGCAACGGCAGCAGCAAGAAGTACGTTAGTGACTGAAAGCTTCAAATGATCAGCTTTTAAAAAAAATAAAAAATTTTCTTCACTAATGACGTGGGGGTCGTCGCCCCGTGTCTGTCTCCACCCGCTGAGCGACAATCTTACTTCTCCCAACAGCTTACACTTTTTTCTTGGAACATCAGTAATGTTTAAATATAATGAGTTTAGAGAGCACACTTAGAAAGTACATCTAAAATCCTCTAATGGCTTAATTCTACCTCAGTTTAAACACAGCCGAAATCATTGTGATACATTTTGTAAATGGTGTGAGTTTGCTTGTTCTGACTTTGCCAGGAAAACTCTGTCTTCCTTTAATGCAAAATAGGATCATATACTAATTTTATGCCATATAAACCAGTGATTCCCAGCCTCTTTGGCCCTTTAAACAAAGCAATGTCTACTTGAGACCCCTCATCACTGGACTCCTCTGTTAATAATCTCAACACCCCTCAGGACCAACAGGTTGGGAACCACAGATATAAAACACAATGCTAAGGTCATTCAGTTATAGATTAGTAATTAAGTGTAAACATGGAACAGGTTCAAAGATATTAAGGACCTAAAACCAGCTACTAAATCGTTTGAGTCACTGTGGAGAGACACAGGAAAAAGACACGATTAGGAAAAGACATGCTGGCTTGTGTTTTTGGTGCTCATGTCTTGTGTCTCCAGGCAGGTGGATACAAACTCAAAGAACGTGTTTGGACAGCCTCGGCTCCGAGCGTCACTGAGGGACCTGCGTTCTCCACGCCGGACATACAAAAGCACCATCGAAGACGACCTGAAGAAACTGATTATCATGGACAACCCAGGAGAGGCGCCACAAAGAGATCCCGTGAGGAACACACTAACACTTGCGGACCATAACATCAGGCTTCAGTTGACAGTTTGATGAACATGCACATACACACAGGTCTGATCTCTGTCACTTTTCTCCCTGTAGTCTCCCAGACGAACCTTGCAACGCACCTTTTCAGATGAGTCACTTTGCAGCGGGCGCAGAGAGGCCAGCTACGCCAACTCTGAGAACCAGCCGACCCCCACTGACGTGCTGTTCACCTGCACGCTGCCCACACGCAGACACGCCGTCTCCTCCAACCACATACAGACAAAGAAGGGTGAGTTCAAACCGCAACAACTGATGTCTGCTGTGTGCAGTTTGTCAGCTGCCAAGTTTTATTCTGTGGGGATCCAAGGAGGAATCCTTTTAGGATTGTTTTGTTCACATTCATAACTCCTGCACTTGTGTTGTCCTCTCCTGTTCTTCAGTGCCTCTGTCTGCCTCGGAGCTGTCTCTCACAGAAGTTAGAGACAGAGTTCCCCCCCTGAGGAGGCTCGATCCCGGGCTGATGCCTCTCCCTGACACAGCCTGTGGACTGGAGTGGTCCAGCCTGGTCAATGCTGCTAAAGCCTACGAAGGTGAGGACGCAGACACGTCAAGATTAGGTTTGTTCAACTTAAGCACAGGTTGGGATTCTGGATGTTATATGTGGGGTTTTCTGCTGTGGTTTAGACCTGAAATTCTTGAATTGCACAACTGCTTACATTAATTAACCTCTTATCAATGTGTATGTATGGTTTTATCGTTGTTTAACAAATCTGAATTTCCACAAAATAAAAGTGCTCTGTTGTAACGATTAATTTACATTTTAAAAAGTGGGATTTGTTGACTATAATTAACCAGTCTAAAATATTAAATCCCTGGTGGATGTGAGACATTGTCTGGAAGATGGGGGTTGGTCGGTTTCGCCTCGTCTCGGCTGTCTACTGTCACACGACACTCCTGTGAAAAAAGAGAGATCTGTGCGTTCGGATCATACAGCTTTGTTTCCCAGCCACTGTGTCTTTCTCGTGTCCGCCTTCTGTCCCTTGTGTCCTCTGCAACCACAACGACTATCACAGCACAGACAAACACACTAGACTCAAGCCAATACCTGATCTACAGCCTTACCTGCCTCCTGTGTGCTGAGGCGTGATTGTGTCATGTTTCCCCAGGGACACATGAGTAAAAAGACTAATTACGCAGCATTTAGAAAGTACAATTATATGTCTCTGTTACAGCACAAAGAGCAGTTTCCCTCTTCTCGCTGACTGAGCCGCAGGTTGGAGGTCCAGACATGAGACCAGTCGTCAGTCCGGTCCAGTTCCACACTCCTCAGACTCCTCGGACCACACCAACCTTCAGCAGGTACAACCTCACTGTTACACAGACAAAACAAATAGTATTTGCTGTAAAGTAGGAAAACACCTCCTCTAAGTACTCATGCTTTATGCCTTAACTTTGTCACTACTGCCGCCTTGTGGTAAATTACATAACTGCCAGGTTGTTTGCTCTCCTGTGTAAATACTTGGCCTTTTCAGTTATACTACCAGTTTCTGTGTTGCCAGAAAGGGTGTTTATTTTGTTTACAAGTGAGCTGCAAGAGCAAGATATTAATGAAAGAAAAGATCTTCAGTTAAAATATGCAGGACAGAACACAAACACCGGTAAAACTAGTCCTCCCCAACGGCCTGCATAACCTGTACAGCAGTGGGTGTGTATTTGTTTCTATGTAATGTAATGTGTGTACGTGTGTGTGTGTGTGTGTTTACAGCGACGAAGTGCCCAACGATTTGTCTGGTCGGCTCTACCACCTGGAAGTGATGTTAAAACAGCTGAACACTGATCTGGAGAGAGTGAGAATCTTTTGTTTATCACAGTTTTGCCTTTTATTTAACAGTTAAAAGTTACAGGTCTTGAACACAGAACATGATAGTAATGTTGCACGTGCCCACTAGGATCCCCACATTATTTTTTTATTTTTACTCTCACACTGTAATAAATTTTACTTTTTACTAACATGTATATTCAAGCTACTAAACAGCTTCTCCATTTTTTTAGTTTGTTTACTTCTATTTAAAGGAATAATTCAACCAAAATATTTGCCTACCAGCATCTCTAAAGCTCGTTAACCAACGCTTAAATTCTTATTTAATTAAAACAGAAGTTGTGACCTTACTGAGGGGTTATGTGCTGCTTGTAGGCAGATTTTTGTTGCTTTTGGACGGAGCCAGGCTAGCTGTTTCCCCTTGTTTCCAGTCTTTATGCTTAGCTAAGCTAACAGTCTCCTGGCTGTAGGTTCATATTCAGCAGACAGGTTTCAATCTACTCATCATCATTTTGTCTCTCTACCACCAGGAGAAGCAGGATAAAGTCGTTCTGCTGGCAGAGATGGCCAACCTGAGAGAGAACAACCAGCGCTTGCAGGAGGAGAGCCTAACAGCCAGTGAGCAACTGCGCAAGTTCAGCAGGATTTTTACCAACCTCGACAAGACAGAGAGCGACCACGAGGCTCACTCCTTAACACACAAAGCTGACTCAAAGAGGGAGTGATATCGGCACCTGCAGAAAAAAAAAGAAGCGTGTGAGACATGGCGAGTATGGGCGACAGTGAGAGAAATACTCTCTTATTGCTCCTGATTCCTTGCACACACAGGGGCGGCAGAGGTCACAAAGATGTCACCTCACTCAGCTCCCACTGGACTGCCTTAAACCGTAGAGATAGCCAGGGGGGAAAAAAAACGATTGTGATTTTAACACTCCCAAAAAATCTCACTAAACCTGTGCACAGAGCAGAGACCCTCCTTCTCTATTCCCTGAGCCTGTTTATTTTTATAAACTGATGTCTTATACACATGTCATATATGTAAATACATATGCTACTATGCCAGAGGAGCGGGTAGGAGAGGAGAACTTGACTGTGTAAGAGAACACTACATCACCTGGAGAGGCCTAATACTGTTCCTGCAGCGAATCAGCCAAAAAAGAAAAAAAGACTCATTACAGACTGCATCTCCCAGAATGCACTAGAATTAATGGAGGCTCTACAGACATGGTACTGTAGATAGATGCCTGTGTGGTACAATTCTCATGTATCATTGTTATCTATATTGTACTGATATTGTAAAACAGTCGTACTAAAGAGATGTGTGTGTGTGTGTGTGTATGTGCGTGATGGTACAGCGAATACTCAGAAGCATTATTGCACAACAGTGTTTGTGCTCAAAGCAAGATGCATTTTATTACCCTTTGGTGTGAGTATGTGAGAAAGAGGTTGAATGTTGCTGGTCTGTTAAAGGACGTTTGAGTGATGAACAAACTAGTTTACTGTAAAATGAAACTTGCCGGCCACAATATTGTTTTTCCTCCGTTTACATGGATGAACCGTGGCCCTTTAGATGTGAAACAAGCCATCAGTGAGTGTAAATGGACGATGTCATAAAGCTCAGTGGCATAATGGTATCATATCTCTAATGTAGTGCATTGTTTTGAATTTTTCTGCAGTGCCCTGTCATCTCAGATCTAAATGTAACGTTACTGGATAATTATTTTAACCTTCAGCTATTATAGCACAGTATCTTCTTTAAAATAATCTTTTTTTGTAATATTTAAAACAATATTTTGGGGAAATACGCCTTTGGGGAAATACACGGAGAGATTTGATACTGTCAGTAAACGGTTATTAGCTTAGCATTTAGACTGAAAATGGGAAAAGATGGCTGGCCCAGCTCTGCCCGGATGTCATAAAGTCCGCCTACCAGCACCTTTAAAGCTCACTAATTAACACATGCTTGTTTAATCACAAACAAAAACATTTTGTAAATTAGACATTTTTAGTGTATAGAACATATTGTTTTTCTGTGTTTTGAGGGGCTTAGGATGCCAGAGAACTTGGAAAAATGGCTCCATAGCGCTCACTACAAAATTTCAACGAAGCAGCCTCCACCCTACTCTTCACCTAGATGTACGAGATTTTGGAGAAAGATGCATTATCTCCAGACTGAAAAGAAAGCCTCTTGGAGCCACACCCTAAAGTGAAAGGCGGGCCTCCTGGGGGGGGCTCCAGAAAGTGTCATGGGAGACTCAGTGAAGAAAATTCACATTAGCTGTACATCAGTTATCAAAAGAGATCAAGAATAGCCTCAATGTGTGTGATTTAGTTAAAGAGTTAGTTTAGAGATAAAGTGGTTTGCGGGAATTTTATTGTTTTTAATAAGCAAACAGCAGTACTAGGCTGTCTTGACTTAATTCTGTCTCTCTATGTGGTTATATAAAATAATCACGATCCCTTAGGCACCCAGGATTTGAGCAAAGCTAACCAAGTAAAGTAAGGGACTGGCACCTTTTTCTAAGATAACTTTTTTATCTTTAACAAACTCCTCCTAGAGAATGAATACGATTTACTGCAAATTCGTGCAGTGCAATCTTTGTAATTCTAAATTGCAAAGTAAGATTCATCAGACAGCATTGTAGTGGCGATGCAGCAAATGTTCTAAAATAAATAAGCGTATTCACAAATTGAGTGTTTCATCATAAGTAACAGTGGCACCTCAAACACACATTGTCAGATCTTTACCACATTTTACGTTTGATGACTGCAGTGTTCAATATTCAGTGACTAAATCACGGTTTTGTCGCTCTTGCATTTGGGCTCGAGGACTTGATTTAATTTTATTTGCTTTAAATCACACACTTGATTTTGATAGCTGTCCTCATAGTATTTAGATATAAAAACAAATCCTATATAACTTGTCATTTAGTGAGCTTGATGGATTTTGCTACCATTGGATTGAGCCTGGCCAGTCTATATGCTAAGCTAACTGACAGTTGGCTGTAGCTTTATTGTTAACAGCTAAACATCAGAGTGCTGTCAGTCTTCTCATCTGTACTGACTCTCCTCTAGAAAGTCAATAATAGTATTTCCCAAAATGTTGAGCTATTTTAATAATCACGTCTTCTTTACGTACTAATGAAAATGAAGCTGTTGCCATTAACGTGAGCTTGTAGAAGAAAACATTTACTGTAGATGAAAGACGACACTGAAGCTCCTTTATATCAGAACCAGTCTGTGTGTATGAGAGGATTTGTCCCTGTGTTCTGTGATAACCCAAATGAACACAAATGCTATTTATACTGCTAGCTTGCTTAATGATATTGTCTACTATATCTATTTTTCATACAGAAATAATGTGTCTGTGTGTGTGTGTGTTTCGGATGCTGGTACTGAATGGACAATTCATCCCTACAGAGGATGGATCTTATCTTCCTGTGTCAGTTTAGCTAGTGCTGATATATATATATTTAAAAAAAAAAGTAAATGATCATCTTCTGCTCTTCCCTGTAGAACAAACACAAATACTCCCTGGTCTGACTGGAACTGTTGAATTTTCAATCCCAACTCACTCAGGTTCCTCGAGATGCTGTTAATGACACTAAACCATCATGTAGGCGGGCGATGTGAGGCATTTTTGCCTGAGACAGTTTTGCCATACTGTTTACCGTATATCATTGTAGTGGTCCCTTTAATATTTCTGGGTATATCAAGTCATTGTAGGCAAATTAGCAGGACTGTTTTTTATGGCAATATTTGATTTTTATTGTTTAATACTTTGCTTTATAAGTATTTAATTAGCCTCAAACAGACACATGTAAACAGTTTCTCAGTTTTCTCAGTATCGCCCACTCCTGCTATAAAAAAGTACTTTTCTTTCACTGACTGAAGAGGGTGTTGATAGGGAAGTGTTACTAGTCAACTGCCATTTCTTCCTCAGCCCATAATTAAACTCTGGATTTCATGTTCTCACTTCCACCTTTATTCTTCTGCAGCCAGTTTCACTCAACTTTAACTTTGATACCAGTAACGTTTATACCTGAGCCTATTTGGACCTTTCTGTTTGGGTTCAGAAATACTACTTTTATGAAAAAAAATCAAGGCTATAATGGGGTTCAGAAAAGAGAAGCTCCTTTTTATATTCTGCTTTCATGTTTGGACATTTTTAGTTCAGTGACATACTCCTGTTCTTCCCCCTTTAGCAAATCCTTCAGTTGTGCAGCTTTGCAGGTGTAGCTGTGGTTTTAGTATCTGCAGGTCTGTTTGCTTATGTAAAAGGGGCTTGGTTTCTTTATTTTAATACATTTTGTTCATGTTATGTATAATTTTAAGCTATTTATAGCAAACACATCCCTGTTGAACAAATCAATAATGCATTATGCTTAATGGTAATATTGTATAACTAGGTTTGTTTTTTAGATGTTAAATATTTTGATAATTTATTTTTTAACACATTCCCACTGTTGCTGACAATAGTGAAGATGAGGGTACTGTGTTTTTGTGTATGCGGTTTTACGTCTGATCTCTGTACAAAACTGATTTGTATGATTCCTCATTTTCTATTTTCCTGCATTTTCTTTTCTCTTTGTGCATCTGTGCTTTCTGCTTTGTGGCGGGGGCATGTGGTACATAGAGAAAAAGGTTTGGTTTCTTTGGGTTATAATAACTTGTACATTTAAAAGTGTAAATTATGTTTTCATTATTTTATAAAAAAAAATATATTAAAAAGTACTATCAGAACATGTCACATTGTCATCCTTTTTGAAATTTAAGACTCAGATTTGTTTTCATTATCAATTTTTTAAAAATGCATTAAATTGTTTAATAAAAACCTTCCTGATTCCACTATTGAACAATTGTTAAATCATTAGCCGTGCACCTCTTTGCCTCATAACATTTTTAAAAAAAAAAAAATCACAAAATAATTTGCATGTAAAACTTTATTTTCTATAACAAGATATTTTATTTCCAACACAGTAAAATACAGATTGTAATTAAGTACTTGCATCGACAGAACACTTTAATAAAATTAAATTCTATACATTCTCTCAACCCAGTGCAGTCAATGAAAAAGTTTATGAATTCCTAGACGCACTTATGTATCATCAGGCTTCACGTGCATAATTTGAGAGAATGTGTTTTAAGAGCCACACATGAGGCAGTCATCTCGGTTCTCCAGAGAACACACCATGGCAGCCATGTTACGCTCTTTGACCTCCTCTGAAGCCTTGGCCGGCTCCTGCGCCTCCTTCAGCTTCTCCTTGTTCAGGGTGAACTGGATGGGGTTGGCAGCAGGCTTAGTCCTCAGGTAGTACATTCCTGTCTTCAGACCCTGTGGAGAGAGGTAGTGAATTTTTACACGTTACTGAATTCACATTAGTTCTCAGTCTTCATCCTCCTGGTCTGATTTGTCATCCAGGTCTCACTTACCTGTTTCCAGCCGTAGAAGTGCATGCTGGTCAGTTTGCCGTAGTTGGGCTCAGCGATGTGGATGTTCAGGGACTGGCTCTGGTCAATGAAGGCACCGCGGTCGGCGGCCATCTTGAGTACAGTTTTCTGTGAGATTTCCCACACGGTTTTATACAGCTGCTTCAGATCGTCTGGGATACCATCAATGGCCTGTTGAAAACAAAAAGTTTGTTGATTGTGGATTCATTTTACAAGCAAAACTACCAATTAACATTAACTGGTTCCAATTCTGTAGTGAATATTTTTTGCTGTTCCTCTGTATTTTATCATAGTAAACATAATATTTTGAGGTTCAGTTTGTTGACAAGCAGCTATTTCAACATGTAACCTGGACTCTTATGAATTTACGGTGGGCGATTTTAACCATTTGACATTTTATGGACAAATAGATTAATCAAGGATTCAATGCAAGTAATTGTTAATTGAAGCCTTACACATACAGGACTCCCAGTGCCAACTGCAAGTATTTCAGTAATTATTTCTAGTTAATCACGATCAGGGCAAAGAACAACTAACGTCTATTTCCTTAATCAATTAATCTGTAATAATTTTCTAACTTTAAAAAAGTTACTAAAATGTCAATTTGAACTTCCTGGAGCCCAAAGTAACATCTTCAAATGTTTCGTTTTGTTCGTCCAACAGTCCAAAACTAAAAAGATCTATCATTAACTGTCATATGACTGGCAGTTTTGCCAATCAGTGGATTTTCTTGTCGATCGACTAATCGTTGCAGCTCTAATCCCGGCTTGTTTACTTTAGTCTGAAGCCGATATCAGTACATAATCACCTTGACCCTAACCCTACATGTAGAAAGTTCCTGATGCGCTGGCTGGATTACCTGAATGGACCCGTTGTGAGCTATCAGCTGGTTCTTCATCTCCTCGCTCCACAGCCCTCTCTCTGTCAGGTCTTTAAGCAGATGAGGATTCACGATCTGAAACTCCCCAGAGAGGACCCTGCGGGTGTAGATGTTGCTAGTGTAGGCTTCGATGGACTCGTTGTTGCCCAGGATCTGGGCAGTGGAGGCTGTGGGCATCGGGGCCAGCAGCAGGCTGTTCCTCACGCCATGCTTGGCGATCTTCTCCTTCAGCAGCTTCCAGTCCAGCAGGTCGGTGGGCGTCTTCTCCCACATGTCGTACTGGAGGATGCCCTTGCTGACGGGAGAGCCTTCGTACGTCTCATAGGGGCCGAGCTCAGCGGCCAGCTCGCAGCTAGCCTCCAGGGCAGCGTAGTAGATTGTCTCAAAGATCTGAATGTTCAGCAGCTGAGCCTCGGGGCTTTCGAACGGGTAACGCATGAGGATGAAGGCATCTGCCAAACCTTGGACACCGATTCCTATTGGCCTGTGACGTTTGTTGGACTTTTCCGCTTCAGGCACTGGATAGTAGTTAATATCGATGATCTTGTTCAAGTTTTTGACAATTACTTTGGTCACGTGTGCTAGTTTTTTAAAGTCAAAAGTCCCCTCAGGGGTGACATACATGTTGAGAGCAATGGACGCCAGATTACAGACGGCCACCTCGTCGTGGCTGGTGTATTCAACAATTTCTGTGCAAAGGTTGCTGCATTTGATGGTGCCCAGATTCTGTTGATTGCTCTTCCTGTTGCAGGCGTCTTTGTACAGCATGTATGGCGTACCGGTTTCTGTTTGAGACTCGATAATAGCGTGCCAGAGCTGCTGCGCCTTCACCACACGCTTGACCCTCCCCTCCTTCTCGTATGTGGTGTACAGCTTCTCAAACTCCTCCCCCCAGCACTCGTCCAGCCCGGGGCACTCGCTCGGACACATCAGGGACCAGTCTTGGTTGCTCTCCACTCTCTTCATGAACAGGTCGGGTATCCACATGGCGTAGAAAAGGTCTCTGGCTCTCTGTTCCTCCTTTCCTGTGTTCTTCTTCAGCTCCAGGAAGTCAAACACATCAAAGTGCCAGGGCTCCAGGTAAATGGCGAAGGCACCTGGTCTCTTGTTGCCACCCTGGTCAACATAACGCGCAGTGTTGTTGTAAACTCTCAGCATGGGGACTAGACCGTTGGAGTTGCCGTTGGTGCCGGCGATGTAGCTCCCCGTTGATCTGATGCAGCTGACCGCCACGCCGATTCCTCCAGCTGACTTGGAGATGAGGGCACATTGCTTCAGTGTGTCATAAATGCCTTCGATGCTGTCGTCTTTCATGGCGAGCAGGAAGCAGCTGGACAGCTGTGGCCTGTTTGTTCCTGCGTTGAATAGCGTAGGGGAGGCGTGGGTGAACCACTTCTCCGACAGCAGGTTGTAGGTCTCGATGGCTGCGTCGATATCCGTTTTGTGGATCCCAACAGACACTCTCATGAGCATGTGCTGTGGTCGCTCGGCCACTTTGCCGTTGATCTTCAACAGGTAGGATCGCTCTAGCGTCTTGAAGCCGAAGAAGTTGTAGGAGAAATCTCGGTCGAAAATGATGGCTGAGTTGAGGCGGTCCTTGTTCTCAAGAACAATGTCGAGCGTCTCCTTTGAGATCATGGGAGAGTGGCGTTTGTTTAAGGGGTTGATGTAGTTGTACAGGTCCTCCATCACGTCACTGAACACCTTCTTCGTCTCTTTGTGCAGGTTCGAGACGGCAATCCGCGCAGCGAGGATGGCATAGTCGGGGTGTTTAGTGGTGAGAGTGGCGGCAATCTCTGCTGCCAGCGTGTCGAGCTCCACAGTGGTGACGCCGCTGTACAGACCCTGGATCACCTTCATCGTAATCTGGGCCGGATCTACAAAGTCTGAGTTCAGCCCGTAGCACAGCTTCTGGATGCGAGAGGTGATTTTATCGAACATGACGCGCTCCTGGCGTCCATCTGAAAAATATACAAACAAAAACACGTCTCATTTAACCCAATCACCATGGTGTCTTTGCAGCTTGTGTTTTCTTCTTGGATTACTTTTCATTAAATTTTTGTCAAATTTTTTAGAAATCTTTTCCGGTTCAGCATTTGATGCTAAAGTAAATACGAAAATCTTAATAGTTCATCCAAATATTAACACTTACATGGTGTTAAAACACTGGTTATTTAACGACTATCACTGGTGGACGAAGTATTCAGATGTACTTTTACTTGAATAAAACTTACAATACTATAAAAACCTGCATTCAACATTTTACTTAAGTACAAAAACAATAGCATTAAACACATAGCATCAAACATATTGAAAGTAGTATAAGTACTCAATTCAGAATATTTTATTACTAGATTATAATTTGTGAAGCATTAATGTTAGAGCATCCCTTTAATTTTGCAGCTGGGAGAGGTGACAGTGATTGTAATTACTTTACAAACTGCTGGGTAGCTTAACCTATTATATTATGTTGTATTAGTTGATTTGTATTTTGTGTGAATCTAAAATCTGCAAAATAACTAAAGATATCAAATAAAATGCAGTTCAGTAAGAAGTACAATGCCTCAAAATTGTGTGGAGTAGAACTTTAAGTAGCATAAAATGGAAAAAAGGATAAAGTACAAGTATCTCAGAATGATACCTACTTCAGTGAGTGTTCTTAGTTCATTGTTTCTTACTGTAGTCTTCATTTACTTGATCTGTTGTTTCTATTAGTCGTTGAACTTAAGAACTAAAACATGTGCGACATTGTCGGGACCTCACAGAGTTGACTTTAGGGTTATCTTTCATCGCTGACAATGTGCAGAACATTGTGAAATGTACTCTATTTCGGTAATAATTCAATCTGCAATCTGTGGTTGTGAACTCGGTCACTTGACCCTGTGGTCCAAAATTCAAGAATATCTGCAAATTGTTTACTGGCCTACAAAGATGCAAAACCTAAGCAGGTTATTAAGCATTTCTTCCAACCAGAACCTGACTGAAGTCCGAACTGACTCTCAGGTTGGCCTACATCATAACTTTGCCTTTTGGCGCCAACTATAACAAAGACTTCTGACGCAGCACATAACCACTAACTAACTTCAGCAGAAGGGCTCAGAAACTGCACATTTGAATTAGTTAATTAACGTCAACATTCACGTCCTATTGTATGGCCATCTGGTCAACCTTTCTCTGAAACGCCATGTTAGTTATGCAATATGCAGCTAATTAAAAGTTAGCTCAACTAAAAGATAAAGTTACAGCCTGCTATTAACTCTGGTTAACTACCTTTACTAAGTTAACTGATGGCTGTTAGCTAACGTTAGCTTAGTTAACGTTACCCTCTTCACGGACTGAAGCAAAGAGTGTAAGTTAAGTTTCGATTGTGTGATAACGTTATATCATGATTCAGGCTCAGGCAGAAGCAGTCATTTCATAATTACTTATAAAACCACATTGTTCACAGTGATAGCACTGAAGCTAACTGGGGCCCCAGTTACACGGAGCGATATCGACAGATAAAGAGCTCACCTCGCTTGATAACATGCATGCTGGCACCGTGAGATGTTACTCGTGTCCTGAGAAAACTGAAGCTTCCCAGCTACAGGTTTACCGTCTCCTCGGTATCAAAATGTGCGACTGAACGTCAACTCCGTACAGTGCTCAGAGGAGAAAGCGCGAATGACTCCCAAAATCCCGCTAACGTTGTATTTGTACAGAAGGCGGAACCGCTGTGAGTAGAGATGGACACGCGTTTCGACCAATCAGCAGCGAGAAAACATGGGACTTCGTGTATGGGGACCAATCATAACCGTTTAGAATGTCGTCTTCCGCTTCCGTTCATTTTCCCGGATGAATATCTGGCGGGATGAAGAAGTAGGTCATGAAACACGTTTTGTTTTGACCAAAGGGAACGAGAACGTGTTCACTCTATGTTCAGTCCCAGGCAAAACATTAAAATCAAGTATTCCTGCAAACTAAGCAAGCAAAGGCAATAAAAAGAGAAGAATTGTGCAAATATATACATGGTGGATGTGTCTAAGGGATTAAGAAGTTTAGGAACCAGGTTTATTAAAAATAGTGTATTACTGCACTTCACTGCAGTTCTTCCATGTACATGTCAATCATAAAAACATTAGAAATTTAGAAACGAGATATCCTATAATTGTTTCAGATAGTTTACCATCTTCAAAGATGAACTAGGAGTGAGGAGAAGATAGTGAACAAGCACCCCAAAGTATAATAAAATAGTTTGGTAGTGAATGCAAAACAAAGTACAGTTTGTGTTTTAGCTTACATAAAAGGTAAATGTTTACTGTTTTCTTTGTATTTCAGTGAGTTGACCTGAGAGCACTTCATATTTTACATTCACTGATTCATATACAGGATTGATCAGTTGACCACAGACCATCTTCAGGGATCCAAGTTATTATGCCATACATTATGCCATATGTAAACAAAATAAAAGGTCATAATAATAATGTAGGAAACATATTACCACGTCCAGTTTACTTCAGTTTAATAACCACACAGCCAAGCAAGTGGGATTTGTTTATTGTGCATCAACATCATACACTCATAGTATCAAGGTTCAACTTTATAATTATTATTATTATAAACCTTGATACTATGAATAATATAATATATATAATATAATAATATATACACCTATTTTTTCACCTACTTGTACGTACTGTACATAATAGTTATATGCTTATGTTTACCTATCTTTGTTCAGCTTTGTTTGTTGTCCTTGTTTTTATGTCTATCTTCCTGTAATTTTTTTGAGAGCAACTGTAAACCAGAGTCAAATTCCTTGTATGTGTACATGCTTGGCCAACAAATCTGATTTAGATTCTGATTAACTATAACTTCTTTATAGGCCAGTGGCAGGTAGTTTAATCTACAATACATTATAGTTTGTATTAATAATCTCATTCTGCAAAGTAACTAGTAATAAAAGCTTTAAAATAAATGTAGTGGATTAAAACGTATATTTGCCTACGAAATGTACCTCAAAATTGTATTTAAATAGCCTGCAGTACTTGAGTAATGTACTGTGTATTTTAATGTTGTTTACTGTAGTACTCCTCCTGTCCAACGGGTGGCAGCAACGTACCACAACGCTGTTTAACACCCCTCAAAATAAACCTAAAAGAAGTTGCGCCATTTAATCAGAGAGGACACGTCTCGCAAGTGGAAGGTGTGAAATATGTACATTTTCACATAGAGGTCTGCTGCAGAAGAGGAGTGACAAGTTTGCACTACCTGCTCACTTTTTTTTGCTGTTTTTCTCATTAGTAGCTGTTAGTTGATGAAAATGACACCACTAAAGAGTTGCAGCAGCTGGAGGTAGACAGAATGAACCTGGTTCTGTGTAAATTATAATGTTTCCTGGATTCACTTGATACAAGCAGCCCTAAAGCCAACTAACGTTATGCCTTCAAAGAGCCGGGCTGCTCCAGTCGCATCGAGGATCGGGACCACAAGAGACAGACTATCAGATGCAAAGGATGGATCATTATGTTGAATCAGGACTACAGACTGACAGACTGTGCCTGTTTTCCTCAAGTCTGTTTCAGATCAACGTCCTACTCGACTTCCTGGGTGGATTTACCCCCTACATGCTCCACCAGTTGGTTTGGACACGTAGCCGTTAGGACGGATCGATTTTAGAGCGACACAACACCGCATCTCCAAGTCATGTCAAGGTCCAGTCGGCGGTACGGTAAACCTCTGCAGCAGAACAACAGCAGCGGCTCCTTCCCCGGCTGTGATCGGGTGCGGATGCCGCGGCCCCGAGTACTGCTGTTCTGTCTCATCGGGGTTCTGGTGCTGGCAGTGGTGTTGGGAGTCTATCTGTCCAACGACACCGCCAATGAACATGTGAACCGCATGCCAGCTGCAGATCTGACCAAAGACAGGGTAAGAGAGTAATGTCTGGTAAATAAACACAGACTCTAAAAGCTATGTGTTGTGGGAGTTTGGTCCCCAAAGTATCACTAAAATATAATTACCCCAACCAGATGGTGGTGCATTGTCTAGACTTCTTTGTTCTCACAGTAACCAGATATAAGACTC
This sequence comes from Lepomis macrochirus, assembly GCA_024633595.2. Lineage (NCBI taxonomy): Eukaryota > Metazoa > Chordata > Actinopteri > Centrarchiformes > Centrarchidae > Lepomis > Lepomis macrochirus. The sequence goes on from JALXJV020000009.1 coordinate 15,266,974, forward strand.
CCAATTATGGTCACTCTATATCAACAGTACAGACGTGTTCTTTTCTGCAACATTTCCCCCCACAGAACTGCTTATTTACTTAATAATGGATATATTAACAGGCCAGAGTGGCTGATCACATGTCTAGTGCTATAATGGTCCATTATTTAGCAACTATTTTGATAATAGATTAATCATCTGTGTTTTTCCGCATCTGTGTTTCTCCCTTATTTAAAAATCCATCCTCTACGAGTATGCAGATATTATCAAAGGTGACAACACTTGTACTTCACTGACAAGTCTCTTCTCAGTGCATGCGCACAATTTCCACATCACTCTAGTGTAAGATGCCTATTCGGCCGCGAGTGGCTTCAAAACAAGGTGTGATGTCACAATGTATTGTATAAAAGTCAGATTTGAGGGAAACTTTCTCCCTTCAACAGATGAATCTGGAAACAGCCTTCTGGTGTTGAACTCTGCACAATCGCAAGCTCAAACATCCAAAGCTAAACACATTTTTGAATGGAGGTGGAAGTATTAGACAAAACCGTCTGATGCCATCATCTCGGACATTAGGAAACTGGGGTGTGCATTTTTGACTATTTTCTATCATTTTATGGACCAAATGTTTAATTGACATATTGAGAAAGTAATGGGCGGGGTTATAGACAATAAAAATAATTAGTTTTTTAATTAGTTAGTTTCCTTGTTTTGATGTAGTTCATCTGTCTCTTCAATGTTATCCGATACATTTTCATTCTGTCCCAAATCACAAATTTGCTTCAAAGGTCTTCAAAATGTTGCACAACATGTGACACCCTCTGGGTTTAGATCCTCAATACAGATAAAACAAATGGACACATACAAAATAATCTTCATGAAGAGCTATAAATCCCTCCTCCGGCATGGACAGACATGCAAGAAATAATGTGGGGAAACAGATTGACAGTGTTGGGTGAATAAAGGGCAAACACATATATGAAGACTGTTGATCAGAAAAGATGTCAAGCAAATTTAGGTTCCACAAATGCTCCTGTGTACAACCTGGAAAGATGACAGATTCTGACTCATTAATCCTGATGCTGTTGTTGCACTTCTCTGTTTAACTCTTTGTTCACAGAGTGTGTTGTTTTTCTTTCTCTTCCTGATCCCACACTTTGTAATAATTAATCCTGTCTCCCGTCAATCCAGTTGTCCCACAAACCCAGCAAGTGCTCCCCAGCTCAAATCCGCCGTCTGGCCTCTCAGGTGGACGGTACTCGCCTGTGGGAGACTTACCTGAGACCCATCCTGATAGAGAGGCTCCCAGGCACACAAGGCAGCCTGGCTGTGCAGCAGGTGCGTGGAAGGACTGATAGTTTTCTTCTCCTTTACACTCAATATTTTCCTCAGTCGTGTAATCCACCCTCTCTGCTCCACTTCAGCACATCACCTCCACTCTGTCTTCGCTGTCTGCTGGCTGGGCCATAGACTTAGACTCCTTCCAGTCTTCGACCCCTCGTGGTCAGGTCACATTCACCAACATTGTTGCCACTCTGGACCCCTCGGCCCCTCGCAGGCTGCTTCTGGCCTGCCACTACGACTCCAAGGCTCTGCCTCCAGACCCCCGGGCCCCTGAGAAGGTGTTTCTTGGGGCCAGTGACTCTGCAGTGCCCTGTGCTATGATCCTGGAGCTTGCTACCTCTCTGGACGCCCAGCTTAGATCATTCAAACAGCAGGTGTGTTTTGTTTGTCAGTGTGTGAATTGACATCAATTTGCTGTGGTTAAGGCATAGACAGCAGTTGGAGCAGATGCTGACAGATTAGTTTAATACATTTCTATGAGAAATAGAATAAGCTTGAGATGCTGAGAAGAGTATTGTCTTTCTTCTTTTTTTCTCATTCCATCCCTCTGGCTCTTTGCCTGCAGTATAAAGTAGAAAATGCTGACTCCATGGCCCTTGTTTGCTCTGCAGCAGTCATCTGTACATAGCAGCATCTCTCCAGAGGCTGTGATTTATGCAGCCACAGTAGGAATACACACTGCGACATCACTGCAGGAAGACAAACTGGCCTCCGTTGCTGCCTTTTGTAAAGTGCGTAATTAAATTTGATTCTTCTCTCCTCCTAGAAACTTCCAGTGTCCCTCCAGCTGGTGTTTTTTGACGGGGAGGAGTCATTTGAAGAATGGACAGCTACAGACTCGCTGTACGGCTCCCGTCACCTGGCCGAGCGCATGGCCAACACGCCTCACCCCGCAGGCTCCTCACACACTACCATGCTCCAGGCTGTGGTGAGGAAACTGTGTTTTGCTTTGTGCAGAAATACACGTCCTCGCATCCCGATCCAGACACAATCTAAATTATGCATGACCAGTCTGAATATAGCACGGCCTACACACAGCCCGTTGTAAACTTAACAAAAGCAGCAGGTCTGTTGTGCCTTTATGGACTGAACCATTTAGAAATATTTACTTAAATTTAATAGCACAGATCTAGTTACAGTCTCAGTAAGCTCACCCATCCTGCTTTGTCTCTCATGCAGTCATGTAACTTAACACTACTGTTGTACTAAAACTAAAATATTTAGTAGACATTTCCAACTGCTGCCCTCTCTATTTTGAATTTGAATTTGTCCCTCCAGGATCTTTTTGTGCTGCTAGACCTGCTCGGCGCTCCTGATCCACTGATTGCGAATCATTTTGATAACACGGCGCGCTGGTTTGACCGTCTGATTGCTGCAGGTGAGCACTGGTTGTTCCCTTTTTCATGCATATTTAAAATCCCTGTCTTGTTGCGAGCCCTAACTCTGCCCTAACCCCTCGCTCTCAGAGAAGAGACTCCACCGACAGGGTCTTCTGACGTCTCACCCCTCCGAACAGACGTATTTTAGGAAGGATGTGTACCTTGGACCTGTACAAGACGACCACATCCCCTTCCTTCACAAAGGTAAGTGATCAGTGCAGGAGTTCCTCCGAGTTCTTTTTGTGCTACTTAAGGAAGATTCATCCCTTTCTTACCGGGGTAAAGTTGTAAAATAAACTCCCCACTGATGTCAGGACAGGAGAGTCACTGCCCATCTTCCACCACAGGCTAAAAACCCACCGTTTGAAATTAAACCAAGCTAAAATAGAACTTTAGTAATCCTGAAGGAAATGTTTGTGCCAGAGATTGCTCAAAAATACAATGACACAAGAATAAAAACAACTGAGTAATAAAATGTAATATGTACAAGAAGTAAATGTAAAAGTGAGATACAATTAGTAAACTAAAATAGAAAAGTAATATTGCACATGATATTGAAAAGTAAGCTACAACTTGACAAAAACTTGACTTGAAAAAAACAACCTTTAAGCACATGTACATCTGTACATCTGTACATCTGTATATAAAAGGTGCATAAAGTGTAAATTTAACTCATTCTTATTTTTCTATATGTATAGTATTTTATATAGATATAGATATAGATATAGATATAGATATAGATAGATATATATTTTAAGCTATTCTAATGTATCTGGCACTGCTATAACAAGTGAATTTCCCCAGCGTGGGATCAATAAAGCTTATTTTATTTTATGTACTGTAGTTGTAAACATGTTGTTTGGAAGTGATGCACAATTTTTGATGATTGTTGATCTACTTCTTGCTGCTATGGATGTTGAATACAGTTATTGTGAGTCGCTACAGAGCGACAAAGCGTCTGCCAAATAAGTATTATGTAATGTAATACATGCAAAACAAAAGTAATACATGTAAAACATGGCTGTGTTATAATGTGTGTGTGATCTAACACACATGTATTTCCCATGATGGAAAAACATTTTTTTAAATTTTGTTTCCCGGTAGGGCTTCAACTACATCAATGTTTGCACTGTATGTGTCAAAAGTATATAACACAATGCTGTCAGTCATCATCACTATCTTCCTCTTTCCTCTCCGTTCCCCCTTTACACATACAGGTGTCCCTGTGCTGCATGTCATCGCTACACCCTTCCCACAGGTGTGGCACACACTGGACGACACGGAGGAGAACATGCACCGTCCCACTGTGGTGAACCTGACCAAGATCATGGCTGTGTTCCTGGCAGAATACCTGGGCTTCTGAACACCAAACACAGACAGATATATTTATTGTGGTGAAGGTCCGAGCAGCTGTCACATGAAGACCCCATATTGGAGTGCCACTGCTGTTTGTCACACTGTTGACTCGCTAAATGACCATGAACCAAATGCACAAAAGAAGAACCTGTTGAAATGAACTGAACTGTACTGTTACCAGTGTACGGAGATTCCAGCTAAAACTTTACCAAAGACGCACGAGGGATGAACCCTGTCCAATTGTGTAGGAATGTGATGTGGACAGAAAGCGTCTTAATTAAGGTCTTAAAAGTTCTGGTACTGGAGAAACAGTTGTGAAAGACTGTGAATTTGATCCTGTGGAGAAAAAAAAATCATAGATGTAGCATTTATTTACCCTATTAATATGATTGAGATGCACTAAGACAGACTTTGTAACTTGGCCTTACTACCTGCTGAAGTGGTAGCTATATTATGTGACTATACAGCACATTATGTGTCAGTCTGATGATGTTATTACAGTGAAAATCCAACAAATGTCAATTTATAACATGTAAAAGGTATAGTACAGCGTCTGGAATAAAGTTAAAATTCATTTTCTCTAAAATTTGATTCAGTTTCATGAAGTCAGAAACACTGAATAATGCTGTTAGATACAATACTGTATATGTGGTAACATTTTACAAGCAAAGCCCTGTTTATCTTCCCTTTAACAAGCAGAAGAACCTGATTGTTGTATATTTTATTATCATGTGGGAATATTGTGTTTAAGGATGAGTGAGAGAACCCCCTAAGTGTGGACATCACCCCAGGACATTTGTGAACTAGTATGTTAAATTTAATCGGGCCTATAATGCCTGTATGGTGTTCTGAATATGTTTCAGCTCTCTGGTTTAAGTTACCTTGTAATATCCGCATAGTCATATTTCGTAAAGTATTTGTTTTATTGACAACAGAAAATACACATTCAAGAATAAGTAAATAGTTCATACGATTAAAAAAAAACAACAATGTAGCAGAAGCGACAAATTAAACATTTGAAGGGCAGACTCAAATGAAACATCCAGACATGTGACACAGAGGAGGTGGTGGATGAGAGAGCGGTGGAGGTGGAGGGCAGTGGTACTGGGGATGTGGGCTGCCTGGAGGTGAGACGTCGTGGTCAGAAGAAGGGTATGCGTTTTGTGAGGTTCTTCCAGAGCAAGCTGTGTGGAAACTGAATGAAGAGATGGGGGGCATCAAAAAATGCAGCGAGTATCTGATCATGTCCAATATTAGTGTTAAATCTTATATCATGGACATTACATTTAACCACAAGGGGGCAATGTTGTTCTATGTAGAATTAATAACAGACAAATTATGAGAACAACACAAAGTTAAAAATTAGAGAGGTGGAATGTTAAAATTAGTTATAAGTTTACTACAATGGTTGTTTCTGTATTAATATTAGTATTTCCACTGGGTCACCGGAAAGTAAAGACCAGTTATCCGTAGACAAACCAAACGGTCGCTTGATTGTAATCAGGTATAATTCAGTCGTCATATCACTCCGCGGTCAACAAAACCGGTGGGTTTTTATCGATTTTTTTATCCGTTTAATACAAGCTTCATGCCTTGTATCAAAATCTATTACTCTTTGAATCACTCTTTGCTTTTATACATAGGCGAATTCATACATTATGAATTATAATCAAGACATTTTGTTTATGGCGTGAGACTAAACGGTAACTTTTAGATTGGTCACCGTGTATCCATCCGCTTCCTAACGTCACTAGCTTGTAAATTACCTTGTCGAATGGTCATGTCATATCAAATGTTTGTATAATAACTTGTTGGTACGTAGGAGACAATTAAATTATTAAAATGAGACAGTTCCCCAGAGAGCGACCTGCTGCCCCATCACTGACCCGGTAGCGTACGTGCTTCGGTCTCTCTGCCTGCGGTTCTTGAACCAGTTGCTGACCTGTGTGGTTGTTAGGCCAGTGGCTGCTGCGAGCTCCCGCTTCTCCCGGGTAGACGGATAAGGTTTATGGTGGTAACACTCCCGGAGAATACTCCGTGATTTTTCCTGTTAGAAAGTTGAATAAATAAAGTCAAATCTGAGCGTTACAAATACATACCAAGAAATAGCTCTACAAATACCAGAGTAATCGAGTGCAGCTGAAGTTTAGCCAAAGGAGTTATAGCTCTGTATGATCAAGTCAAAATGTGAGCCAGTGTGTATTACTAAAAACTGAAATATATTGAGGTCTTGCAATTTAACATTTATTGAAAATTAATTGTTCTTTTGTAACGGTGGCCAAAGCCTTGTGATAAACTTTTGACAGTTTCTACCATTAGCCTATAACTTACCAATGGTGGAAAAAGTGGTCAAATCAGATGCTTATATAAAGTAAAAATAGTGTAAAAATATTCCATTTCAAGTAAAAGTCCTGCATTTAAAACTGTATGATAGTGAAATTACAAAATTGTCTACTACTACCAGCAAAATATACTTTCATTATCAGTAGTAAAAGTCCCCATACCAAATGGCTGCTTTTAAGATCATTTTATTTAGTTATTACTGATGTACGCCTACTTATAGTGTGGAGCATAGTTTTACATAGGCCTACTTTTGAGTGTGTTATTACTAACACTATAGTGTGTTATATCTATAACAATCATATTTTAGAGGAGAAATCTGCAAAGTAACATCAAAAGTAAAGCCTAATTATAGATGTTAGAATAATATAGTGAAAAAGTACAATATTACGCCTTGAAATGTGGTGGATTGGAAATATAAGAAACTCAAGTATAATACAAGCAGCGTAAAACTGCACTTTAAGTACAGTACTTAAGTAAACATACTTACCTCTGGGCTTTCCATTGTGCCTGTCTGTTGGTGATACACAATCTCCTTCACTAATAGGTACACCGCTAATCAAAATTCATAACTCCCAATAAAAAATAACAATAAAATACCAGAAAGCTAAATAAAGGTTGGGAAGCACATTTAGGACAAGATATGATATTACCTTGAAACAGTAGCTGGTTTCCTCTCCATCCCAGATTGTGTGTGGTAGAGGGAACTTCCTCCTTACACGATACTTCCCCACAGCTCCCAGTGGTCGGCCCCTCTGGCCCTCGGCCTCTATGTAGTGGGCTCTGAGCCAGAGCTGCTGCAGAAGTGGGTGGCTTCTTGGGGAGAAAGGGAATCCCTCCAGCAGGGAGTAGAGGTCAATGAAGCGACCCTGGTGAAAGGCCACTGCGGCTTTAGCCTTCAGCACACTCTCTAGCTCCCCAGGGCAACAAGAGGAGGAGGAGAGGGCAGGAGGAGGAGGAAGAGTGCGGAGGAAGCCAGCAAGACGATCCATGTAACCGCTCTGAAGAAGGACCTCGCACACACAAGCCACCTGCTCTGCTGTGAAGATCATTGCTGTGGAAACAAGATGGTGGTCCCTAAAAAAGTCCTGAGATGTAAGTTGAACCAAAGATATCTTCTAACAACCTCTCTTAAGTTTGTACGGCAGAGAGCTGAAGTCTCTGTGGAGCACTGTGACTAAACATGCATGTTTATCATTACTCATCATGCCCCGACAGAATCAAATCACTGGTAACCTGAGACCATCAGGGTTATAACAACACACCAGGCATCGTCTTCTTCTTGTACAAACACTTGCATGCAAACTCTCACACACATTTTTGAGCTTTGCTTTTGTATTGGCACTCACCCTAAAGAGAGATAGAGAGAGAGAGAGAGTGGATGGTTTTGTCATGCAGAAAGAAAATGCATTTGAATAAAATTTTCTTGCCAAATTGGAAGCAAAAATCCTCTGGCATATAGTCTTAGTGCTAATAAACACAGACGACTTTTTGTAAATGTAGTTTATTACAATATTATGTAATATAAAAAATAGAATGCATTTGAATACAAAAATGAGAATACAAGAACTTTTGAATGACAAACACAAATGATCCCTTTTAAAACTATCAAAATGTCTATCAAAATACATTATCTTTGGTTAAATCTGGAGTCATATACGTCATGAGTCAGGTATGAAGGAGTAAAAACAATTCTTAGGCTACAAACAAACAGGGGTACAAATGTGCGTAAGCCCACAGAGGCTTTAATGTCTACATACTTTGGTAAGAAATGGCTCATATCAACAACACAGGCTACCATATTTTACATATAGGCACATTTCCCTTCACCCATAAAAATTTAAATGTTCAGTAAAATTCAAACTAAAACTGATTTGTCAATGCCATTTACTAATCTACCCAAAGGCCACTGGGAACATGTGACCTTAAATGTATTAACAAGGCGTGACCTATTGTACATATCACAAAATGACACAAACCTTTTTGCCATAAAAGACTGATTTAATACCTGTAGTCTAAGATTGTAAAACCTCAGTTTGCACAACAATGTGACCTTCCAAGTGAAAATGAATATCATTTCCTATCTGCCTTTTTCCATAAGGACTCGTTTTCTTTCAGTTAAAACTAGAAACCGATTGATACATGCTTTAAATACATTAAATGTACAAAAAGACAAACAACAAACACACTAATAAAAACAAAACACAAAGGCCATTATTGTAGCTAAATGCGACACTGAAGTGTATTTCTGTGTACCATAATTGGCCAAAGTTTGACCGCTCCCTTTGTTATGACAGCGGAAAACTCATATGGTGACGGTGATTCTTAGTTTTAAATTGAATGAGCTGCTCCTTCAATTTACGACAGATTTCAACAGGAAATCAGTATCCTGTTTTCTGATTCACCTTTTTCAGCTATTCTGTTTGATTCTTACAGTTAGAAATTTCAGAACAGAATATGAGTCCCACCGCTGTCATAACAACATAGCAGCTCAGCGTAAACATTGTTTGAATGAAATGGTGCAAAATATACAAAAAGAAAAAAAGAAGAGGAGATTGAGCTGTGACTGCAATAAAAACTGTCACTTTATGTTTCAATTGAGAATGGATGCAGAAATGTGGGTATTATAACAAAAGTCCATAAAATGAACCCAAAATGTGGCCGGATACATAGCAATTGTAAAAACATTTTTTTCAAAAACATCGAACATGTACGCTTTAAAATAAGGCACTTATCAACAAACAGATATTTTGGATGCATTTGATGAACAAAACATAAAGTAGGATCACAGCAAACGTTTTAGTGTCATGCTTCATTTAAAAGCTGGCTTTCTAAAAGCTTTTTCTCATCTCCCAAGTGTACTGGCTTTTCAACTCAGCCATTGTGCCACATAGTGTCCTAAACTAAACAAAAACTTAACATGCATTGCATAGAGTTTAACCCTTTTATTCCTTGTGTTTACTGATAAAATGCAACCCAGACTTCAGTATATTGTTGAAAATATCGTCTGATAGCCCTTGAAACTATGATGCAATAATGGTGGAGAAAAACAAATTCCAAACAGTTTCACATAAAACTAAACTTAGTTCTGTTTGTAAAGAAAATGAACCTCACCATATTCCTGGAGTTTATAGAATAATATACTGAGGCTGTGAACAAGAAGAAGAAAACCAACAACCTGAATCTCTGAATTCTGGACAGGCAGGCAATTCTCAGCTATTTCTAGATGTCTTTGCCAGATAGTCTGGTGTATAGTTACTGTGCTGGATCCACAACAGACTACTTCTCTTGCCAGCAAAAAAACCCAGACATCTTTTCCATGTACAGTTAAACTTGGTCTGCAGCGCACAAAACTGCAAAGAAGAGCTAAGGGAATAGTCAAAGCCAAGACGTCTCGCATAATATAGTCTTCCTTTTTGAACGCCAGAACCTGTAAGTGGGCCAAGCAGACTAATCTGTGTTAGTTCTTCTGTCTTGATCTGATAAAACAGGTAAGGCACGTATGGATTTTAGCAAAAAAATACAAAAAACAAACTCAAAATTCTTAGGCAAAACCCAGAGGAAATTTGTGATGTCGAACCAGCAGAGGTGAACATCACACATAATCCTGCCCACCCATGTGAAATAGAGCTGCAAAAAGTGCCAGCTAAGACCATGACGTGTTAAACATATTCGGAAATACATTTGGGTCTTAGAGGATTTACAACATGGAGAACTAAAATCACTAAAAAACAAACAAACAGCAGAGTCTGTAACTTACTGTATGCTTCATCGCTTTTGTTTTTAGAGACATGGGCTTGCCAACCAGCAATGTAAACAGACTATATGCCCAGCTCGTCCTCCACAGGGACAGACTGGAGCTGAGTCAGAATCTTGGAGTCCCCATCCATCTCCTCTGGATTCCCCAGTGCTGAGTTAGCTTCCACGTCCTGCTCTGATGAGGGGCTGCCCAGAAGCAGCGACTCTCCTCCAGGTAGGCCTAACAAAGCCGGGTCTACGGGTAGGTCCCCCTTGCTGCGGACATCAAACAGAGTTAGACTAGCCGAAGTGGAGAAGGGCACAGGGCTCCAGGCTGGGTGGGACAAATGGGAGCTGGGTGTCACTCCGCTGTACATGGGGCTGAGGGTAAGCATACTTTCTGGAGTAAGAGTGTTTGGCGTTGTGGGGGTGACTGAATGGTCCAGCGAATGAGGTGAGGGGACGGCAGTTGTCCCAGTCTCTGGAGCACAGTAAGGTGGAGACGAGTTGATGAAGTTTAGGGGAGATGATGTGAGGCCAATGGGGGTCGGGCCGGAGTTGGTTAAAGGCTGCGAGGCTACAAGAGTGGTAGAAGGGGTGAGGAGGGGACTCACTCCATTAGCAGAGATGGGTGAAGCCTCATGGACTGGTTTCATGGGCAAACTGGTGAGCTGAATGCCCGCTGGGATGGTCAGAATCAGCTTGCCTTGCTGGACACTCAGGTAGGGGCTTCCACCGAGTAGAAGGTTACCTACAGAGGTGATAAATGATAAATTGACAACAATCAAGACTGTGTGACAACGTTGAAACAAGAGGCACACCAGTTTGAGATGTAGCATCATTGTCAGCACCATTACAGCTCTGTACTGCTCATAGGTGGACGCAGCAAGTTAATTTTCAGTCCAATACTTGCAATGATGTGTTTCACACAATAAACATTTGCTGTAAGGAAAAAAATGTCAATCCTTTGTTTATTCCTGTTCTTTCCCTTAACTTTCCACAGTTACAGATGCTCTTTTGATTTGTGTCAGAACATGTTTTCAGTTTTTTGAGGCATAGTTTCTTGGGTGTGCCTAATGAATACTGTAATAAAACATTAATTGGCAACTATTTTGACCATAAATTTATCGGTATAATATATAAATATTGACTCTGCATGTTGATTAATCAGTTAATTATTGTCTTGATTAGTCCCTTAGTCTATATAATATCACAAATTGTGAAAAATGCCTATAATACTGTCATTTTAAGAGCCTAAATATGTCTTCAAATTACTTATTGTATCTAGACAGTAGTTCAAATCCTAAAGATATTCGGTTTATTAACATATTTTACAAATAAAAACAAACTCCTCACATTTGAGAGGCTAGAAGCGGTGAAAGTTTGGCCATTTTACTTGCAATTTATTAAAAAGCTTAATCAATTATCAGAACAGTTTTCAGTTTTTTGGTTTCAGCTCTGCTTGCTATATTTGCAAATATCTAATGAATTCAGAGTACCTGGAGCTGCAGAGGGCAGCTGTATGATCCCAGAGTTGAGGAGCTGCACACCAGGGGCCATGCTGTTTGAGGGACCCACAGTCTGAATGGGCCTCAGCTGATTTATCCTGAGAGGACCCTGTGCGATCCCTGCAGCCGCAGGAGCTGAGGTTAGGATCTGCAAGGGCACTCCAGTAGAGGGGATGGAGAGAGACGGACTGGCGGGCACCACTTGGGGAAAAGAGATGCTGGAAGATGTTTGGATGGAGGAGACCGGGACCAGCTGAGGCATGGAGAGGGAGACTAACTGTGCTGGTGTGGCTCCTTTGGCCTGGGTGACTGGGACTACTTGTGTCGGGGAAGAGATGGAAATAACCTGTGGGACCTGGATTTTGCTGGCCGTGGTGTTTGTAGTTTGGTCCCCCAGTTGATGCGCCGTTCGCTGTGGGAACTGATGGTTGTTAAGCTGGGAGATAGAGACTATGGTTGTGGCACCTTCAGGCAGAGTTGCTGAGGCATCTTGCTGTTGGTGTGCCAGTCTGTTGCCTGTGTTCACGGTCTGGCTTTGGAACAGAGGAGCTGGCGAGGTGAGGGGGGATACTGGGACCAACTGAGGGCACTGGGACACCTGGGCTCCTGAAGAGTGCTGGACCAGCTGGGATACTGGGATACCCTGGATTGAAGGCACAACCTGGGGCAGAGAAAAGACCTGAGGGGTGGAGGAAACCACAGAGCTACAAGGGTTTAACTGGGAGCCGGCAGTGGCAAAGACAACATACTCCCCTTGCTGACTGGAAAGAGACATGGCAGAACTGGTGAGTACCATGCCTGCAGATGACATGGAGGCCGGGAGGGCAAGGGGCTCCTGGTGTTGGGTGTTTTGTGATAAGACAAGTGAGGGGAGACTGGTTGGGGAGGACATAGTTGGTGAGGAGGGGGACAAAGATGAAGAAGAGGAAGATACTGTCTGAATGCTGCCCTCTGAATCTGGGACACTGATGAAATCCATTGCATTGCCACTGTCTGTCTTGTTTTGCAGAGGAAGAGAGATGATGGGTGGAGGGTTTGAGACTTCTGTGGTGTTAGTGCTAAGAACAACTGCTGGAAGACTGCTTGGTTTGGCCTCCATAGCTGAAACCTCCTGTTCTGCCAATGAAACTGCTTGCTGCTGATGCAGACCGATACTAGGTTTGCTTATTACCTGAGCCCCGTTCAATATCAAAGGAGAGTTGGTTGCAACAGGACTCAGTGTGACTGTCTGGCAATCGCCCAGGCTTAGCCCGTTAATTATGACTCCAGCACCAGTACTGGAGATCAGGGAATTTCCATTAAGAAGTAACGACTGAGAGGCAGTGAGGAAGCCGCTGGACCCATTGAGGATGAGCTGGCCTCCTGTGCTACATGGGACAGCAGAGAGGGAGATGATGGACGCTGTGGAGCCAACAGCCTCCTCTGGTTTGTCAGGGGTGTCATCCATGGGGCTCGCTTCGTCCTCTGTGCTGTGGTTCCCATCAGACTCACTGGAACGGGGTAAAAAAAAATCAATGGGTCAATTGAACACTTTTAAACATAAGCTACTTATTATTCCCTTTGTTATTTTCTAATCCTTTAAACTCTTTGAACTTGTGACAGGTGGTGGAAGAGTTTTATTTTTGCCCTGTGTTTTGCAAAGCTGTACAAAACAAATGTTTTAAGATCAACTCTGCACAGATGGTAACACAGCACAGCAGTATGCACTGTTAGACAGCTTATGTTTGACACACACACACACACACACACACACACACACACACACACACACACACACACACACACATCACATATATATATATATATACACATATATATATGTATAGTACAGTTTGAAAGTGTGTAGGCAGGTTGATATTCATATTGACACGAGAAAGCTTTGAGATTTGCATTTTTGTTTTGCAGTAATATCCAAAGATGTGATTTTTACCTGCTGGAAAGTAACCCATTCTCCAAAAATGTGATTCACCCAAGAAATGCAGTTTGTGTGAAATGAGTTGAACAGTTTGAAAAATGCATGTACAAGTTGTTTAACTGAGGAGATGTTATTTTTGTTATCTCAGTACCTACTCCTCTGCTAGAAAGTTGAATCTATTCTAAATTTAGTATGTGATGCCTTTCAGCATTAACTTTAGGCTCCTTAATGAATGTTTAACAGATTTTTCTATGAAAAAGTAAGCCTGACTGTATAAGGTTATTGTACATTTCTTTTTCTTTTTTTTTTTACATAAACAGTGATCTGCAGACAAAGCATATGCTCTCTAAATATTATTTACATGTCACTATTTTTGGCTGACTTTGTAGTATCTGTCAAGAGTTGTCTTTTAGCCAAAGCTGATACATTTGCACTGTTTACAAACATGTCCTGTATCAGGTGATTAAATAAATAATTAAAAACTTTATTGAAAATTTTATTAGGTGTAAAAACTAGGGAAATTCACTAGAGATAAGAAAAAAGTTTGCATGTTTAAACTCAAATTAATGAGTAAAGTTTTCTTGTAGTTTGCCCGCCCTGTGTGTTGAATCACTTTCTCTGTGGTGATTGTGTGATGCTATTATTATTAATCCTTCTCTGATCATCTGGATCAATATAAAAGCCTCTGTGTGCAGACAGAAAGCTGGATTCCTAGAAACCCCTTTAATAAATCTCTTTCATGAATCCCCTTTAATGTGTGCAGCCTGGTCCACCATATCAACTGTCTGCCAGACCACCAGAAACCTTTAAGTCTGATAAGATAAGTCTGCTGTATTCTCTCTTATCTCCTCACAATGTGCCTCCTCCCCCAGCTTGGTGACAATAGTGGCTGTAAATCTCTGAGATTTGAGCCTGTGAAAGTAGTTTAAGAGGGGTTTTTTTCTGTTTACCCTCCAACCTTCCCTAGTTTAACCTCGGTCACCCTGCAGGCCCTAGGCAGCAGTGCAGGGTTTCAGGAAACTTGAGCCATTGTGGGGGCCTGGATCTCACATTTCATAACAAAGCAACATGCTCCTGGTCTCAGACCTGTGTGGCTTCACAGCTGTCAAAAAAGTCAGCTCCTGTGTCTTGATGCAATGTTTTCTGTTGTTATTTTTTGTTTCTTTGAAGTTTATTGTGTACTGTGCACACTCGTTCTTTGCTAGCCTGTGTAGGCCTGCAGGTCTTTGTTTACCTTTGGGGTTTGGTCTGGTAGTTTAGTGACTATTCCGACTTATCTTTGGTGTCATAAAACAAGCCGCTCTCAAATAAACAACGGAAAGTTAAAGATAGCTGTCGCCTAGATTACCTATCTCCGACACTAGATAAATGCAGTAAGTGTGCTCCCAGTGTTGTTTGGTCTTGCCTTTTGCTGTGGGTCCCGGACGGGGTCCTGTCCCTCTGCCTGCGGTTCTTGAACCAGTTGCTGACCTGTGTGAGGGACAGTCCGGTGACTTTGGCCAGGCTTTTCTTCTCGTCCGGTGTAGGGTACCTGTTGCTTTTATAGCACTCTTTCAGTGCATTTCGGGACTTCTCTTTGAAGCAGTACACGGTCTCCTCTCCGTCCCAGATAGTTTTGGGCAGGGGGAACTTCTTCCTGAGCCGGTACTTGTCCACTGCGCCCAGGCTGCGGCCCCGGGACCTCTCCGCCTCCTTGTAGCGGGCTTTCAGGTACAGGTCCTGCAGGAACCCATGGTTAGACGGGTGAAAGTCGTGGCTCTCTAGGATGGCGTACAGCTCCTTGAATTCGTCCCGGTGGAAAGCCACCAGTGCCTGGGCCTTCAGCAGGATCTCGTTGCCACGTAGCAGCTCGGACGAAGGAGGTATGGTGGATAGAAATCTCCACAGGCGATCCACATTGCCCGCCTGCAGAAGGGCCTCGCAGAGACATGCTACTTGGTCAGTGGAAAAACTCAGTGCCGACTTTTGGAAACTTTGGAGTAATTGGTCCGAATCTTGCAACTGATCTTCCTCTTTTTTGGGCTCCGTTGCCTTTGGCTCCTCTGGGCTGTTCTCAGATTGTTCTGTAGACTCCAAAGACAAGGAAGCCATTTTTACTTTAACTTTTTTTTCCTCCAGTAGTTCCTCCTCCTCCTCTCGCTCTCCCTCCCTCCCTCTGCAGCGCAGC
This sequence comes from Lepomis macrochirus, assembly GCA_024633595.2. Taxonomy (NCBI): domain Eukaryota; kingdom Metazoa; phylum Chordata; class Actinopteri; order Centrarchiformes; family Centrarchidae; genus Lepomis; species Lepomis macrochirus. The sequence continues at coordinate 15,282,700 of JALXJV020000009.1, forward strand.
ACTCTCTCCCACTCTCCGCCAGTCGACCAAACCATGAATCTTCCTGCAAGCTAGCCGCGGTCACACCCCTTTTCTGACCTAACATACAGTCTTTGTTACTTAATGCCCTGTAGGCAAACGTTCATATGTTATAATATTACTCATGCATGCACATATCTGTGTTTAGACATTTACAACTTATCTTTTTCATCATGATAGTAAATTTAATATCTGGTCAGGGAAATAATCTGCAGATTAATCAATAATGAAAATATTTTTTTAATTGCAGTCATAAATAATAGTATTAATTAGAGTTATATTATTGTATAATTACTGATGCATTACTGTTACTACTAGATGGCATTTTAATGTTGTAGCTGGTGGAGGTGGAGCTATAGCTACTTTATATACTGTTTAGTTTAATCTAAAACAGTAGATTATATTTATAAACTGATATGTTTTGTATGTGAAATCTTCAAAGTCACAAGTTACACCAGATGAAAAAATGATACTTTCCACTGGTCATTGTTCAGTGGGCTCATTATGCTAGTAATTGCAGTAAATGGATGCAAACAATAATTAGCCTACTTTCATCATCGATCAATCTGCTGATTATACTCCTGATTAATGGATCTATTGTCTAGGCCTATACTATATTAATACACATTAACCATTTTTTAGAAATAGCCTACATTTCAGAGCCGAAGGTGACATATGCATATTGTTTGTCAGACTAACACAACAGTACTCATAAATAAGCTCATATATACTGATGAAACCAATTTTCCGATTTGTGGCTGTATTTAACATGCAGCCAGATAGACATATCTGTTGTGATTAAATATTGGTCAATGGCAAATATTTTAATGTTTTCAATGGCAAATGTCTCGATCCCTGTAAAATACTGTACATGCTACAGTTCAAAACGTGCCATCTGACAGCTCCTGTTCATCCAATAGCATGTAAATGAGTGTTGGTGTGTCTTAAACGGTTAATTCAATCTGAGAAAAGTGTCCCAATTTCATATCATGCACTAGTGTTAATCTTACACCTGTGAAGACAGAATGTAATGTAAGGCTGTGTGCGTTTCTTCAGGTAAGACTTGCATCCCAGTTTTCCAACTGGATCCCATAGTTTGGTATGTCTGGGGTGGTTTCCAAATGCAAATACGAACACAGCAGGAATAATTTGCATGTGTGACATGCTTTAATTTGGATTTTTTCAACAGATTACACTTGTTAAAAGAAGAGAACGTCAGTGCCTGTGGTAGCATCTCTGCATTGAATATATGAAACCAAAACACTTTCTGTATATCAGGTAAAGATCTCAGGACAAGTTCAGAAAATAAATATTTTACCTTTGTTATTATAATAAAAAACTGAAAGCTTGCATTTGTATGTAGCCCTACAGGCCATAACCTGGACCTCAGATATTAATAAGAAACTTTGTGTAAGACACAGAAATGAACATGTTCTTTATGATATGATAATGTGAGCATGACCTGCAGATGAGGTGTGAATGAGACCTTGCAGGCTTGCAGACCTTCAACAACCATAGGAATGTAAATCTTCCTTGTGGGAATGTGGGCTTGTCTCACCCCCCCTCTGCTCCTCTCTGCCAGGCTGTAGCTCAGGACGCTTTCTTTGATCCTCTCTTTTCTGCCCATACATGCTCTACTTTGTTATCTGTGCTGAAGAAATACTTAGGTTCACTGTTTCGTGTCATGGGCAGGGAGATTGTTCCTAGTAGGCCCATCTAAAATGTTCTAGCAATCTGCAGCTAGACAAATTTGACATTTTTAAGGGAATTTACAAATGATCCTCACAGAAATATGATTTCATATTCATAACACACTATAGACCTACTTAATTCTTTATATTAATGTCTTGTGCAAAATATGTTATTATACAGATTTACTTATCGGACTGAGTGGATGCCCGAAACTATAAAGCCTTTAAAACCTTTGTTTGAATTGGACCCAAACATGGTGACATTTCTTTATGGCTGAAGATCAAGCTGCGTGTCAGGTCAAACTATAGGTTCAAATGACATGTAGTAATATGCAACACAGATCTATATTCTTATTCTTATTACAGAGTCGCTTAGTTCCAAAGAATAACAATAAATGGTCGGCAGAATTTATCATTCTAAAAATATTTCTCATAAAAGGCATTTGACCTAATGCGGTGCTGCGCAGAGCTGTCTTAGCATGATGCATGCTGGACTTAAAACAAGGCATGCTGGTTAGAAATTGTGTCCGACTTTCGTCGGCGCTGCAAAATGTCACCATGTCATATGACATTAAAACCTCGCAGGAGCAAAGAGGCTGCAGGTACCGAGTCCGGCGGCCACAATACTTGGAACCACAATACTGCCTGTTCTCGATCACCTTATGTAATTTTCCTCTGCAGTCAATAATATAAATATTAATAAAGAGATTAAATACTTGGGAATTGTTATCTCCAAAGAGAGAACAACAACTGACAATATGAATATGTGGAATCACATAGATAAATATAAGTCAATTCTAAATAGGTGGCTGCAGAGAGATGTCACAATCTTTGGAAGGGAACTCTCTAAAATGGATAGTTTGTCCAGACTCATTTACCTGGGCTTTTCTTTACCCATATCAGCGAGTATGATCAAAACAGTGAATAAAATAGATTTTAATTTCATATGGAGAAATAGATGCCATTATATAAGGAAAACTGACATGGTTAAAAGCTATGAAGATGGCGGTATGAATGTGATTGATTTTTGATTTTGTTTTGATGGAATTGACTTTTGTGTTGATAAATGTACCAACAGAGTTATTAGAAATCTTCTGCTTACCCAATAAGGAGGACATATGTTTTCAGGGAATTTGGAGTTGAAGAGGTGAAAAAAATAAGAAAAATAAGCGAAGTGAACTTCAAAATTTTTAATTAAATATACCCAACTAACACATTTTTGAGAGTGAGATGTAATTTTGATGTAAATAACTGTGTTTTTTGTGAAAGAGAAGGATAGCTCCCCTTTTATTTTATTTATTTATTACTATTATTTTTTTAGCTCTGTTATTTATTTACTGTATTATTTGCTTTATCATTTGATGTCCGCTTTGTTCTTTGCTTAACCTGATGTAAAGGATGTAAGGATAGATAAGATGCCTGGTTTGTTTGTATGTTGTATCCAAAATTAAAAAAAACAAAAAACTATTGCCTGGTCTCGCGATATTTGTCTTTGAAATTGCCGCGAGATCGGTCATTGCTCTCAGCTCACAGTAAGCTCACGCAGGTAGAATGTGTCCGACTTTGCAGCGCCGTTTTTATACCCCGCCCTGCAGTGACCTGCAGCTCACGTTAGACTATGAAGTCGGCGAAAGTCAGCCGCCTTCATCTCTTGTTAAGTCGTCATGGTTCAGGGTGGAGGATGGCGCCACTGTGTGGTTGTTTCATGGGTCGCATTCACTCCTGTCTGATGATTGGTTTTCGATCGTGTCAGTCTACTGGACAGTGGGCGGTGCCGCAGGTCATTTCACTTCGTATCGTAACACTATTGGTTGAACTTATTAGCTCCCTGATGTGATTGGTGTTTTCCAGTCTGCGGGCTGACCGAACGTTCCAGAGCTGGGCGTAGCAGAAGTTGGTGCTATGATGTTGTGACGCAACCACACATGAGGGACCAAGCAAAGGGCAACCGGTAGTTTTTAAAACACCATAATCAATGATGATGGAAACGAAACTTTCCGAAGCACTGAATTAATTCAAAGGAATTGTGTTGAAATGTGTTCTGTTATTGTTCCGTTTCGATGGTTTCGCTAAAATCGAAATTGGCGACATCTGCTGGCCAAACTGTCGTTATTGCTTTTGTATGGATGGAATCAGAGACGCCTCAGGACTTTAATGGAATACATTTGAAGTTGTTTTTGTTAATGTTATTTTATTCAGTAACGCGTGTATGGTTAAAAGTGTAAGGCTCTGTGTTTAAAAAATTTGGGAAATTGACAAGAACAGCGCGACGCCTCTGACGCGAGGGTGACGTAGAGGAGTGGGGTGTTCAGGTTGTCACGTGACTTTTGGCGTGGCGAAGCAACGCATTGATTGAAACCATTGAAACATCTTACAGCGATACATCTGCCTTGAGAAGTGGATACTGTGTCGATTGGTCTGCTTAGAGCGTAACATCACTACAGTGTATATTCCAAGTAAGTAATTATGGCAAACGTACCGTCTAACCGAAGGTCCTCGGTGTAAAGACGGGTATCCACTGTTGTTAGCCACCCAAACAAGCTAGTGTGACGCAGCGCGGTGGCTAGCTAATCAAAACTACAGTTAGATAATATAAGCTAAAATGAGAAATTGTAAAATTAAACTTAAATCATCATAGTTGATGCAGTTTGTAAATATGAGAGAGAGAGATCGCTATTTATCTAGTTAAACACAATCACCAATTTCAACACTAGAACGTAACTTAGTAACGTCAAGTTAATAACGTTTAAAGAGAAACAACTGACGAAGTTACGATTTAGGAATGGGCACGTGTTAGCAGGTCTTGATAATCGAAATGACATTGAATGTAATGTTAAATATCTTCAGTTAAAATTAACTTTCTGTCAGGTATTTACATTCAGAACACTGCAACAGGAAATGGATTGTTTGTTTGTAACGTTAATATGGTTAATAAAATTTAAATTCAAATTAGCTTTATTGGCATGAATGTATAACAACAATATATCACATTGTTTGTCTATTATTTTCAGCTGTGTCCATACACTCGGCATAATGGACAGCGGAGTGGTAGTTGTTACCAATCCCACTGTGAATGTGCGCCTAACAAGCACCATCTCCTCCTTCGAGGTGCAGCGCAGGTTCAATAGAGGGATTAGTATAGCAGAACTAAAGGTGAGACCCAGCTTACACACACAAAATGCACAGATTTGGCCTTGCCAGATCTAACCTGCTCAATACATTGTACAAGGAGATTAGTATTATTTAATTTCTGCCTTCCTTAAGATATCAGAGACAATAAAAATCTAAAACATGTCATGTACTGACGTTCTATTTTGTTATTAGGGGAAGTTGGAGATGGTTGTGGGTGCAACTGCTTCCTGCATGGACCTGGAGTTGTTCAGTGTCGCTGACAAGTTCCTGCAGAAAATGGATGACAATGAAGCTTTGCTGGGTTCATATCCTGTAGATGATGACTGCAGAATACATGTATGTATCTACTTAGTTTGGAAGCACTTTTAATATAGTGGCCCAGACCACTGTCCTATTGTAATAGAAAATGGGTAGCAGCAGGTTTTCAAATCGGTATTTGACACCAAATCCAAATCTGTCTTTCTGCAGACATAACAAATTTGTTTCAGATATGAAAACATGTGTTTAAGCAAATGTGTGAAATTATATGTTTCCTCAAACATGTGCCTGAAAACTATGCTGTTCACCTTTTTACAAACCCAAAAAATCTGTTCACTGCCGTAATTACCTTGCTTGTTTCAAGTGATTTGCAGTTTTTAGCTAAAACATGCATAACTACTGGTGCGGCCTGTTTTTAAAAAGTGTCTGTGTCTCATCCTGAATCACAGGTTATTGACAGAAGTGGAGGTCAGATGGGCGAGTTCACTGATGTTTCCAAAGTGGAGAAGTTTGAACTAGCAGATGATGCTTATGATAAGAGAACAGGTATGGTCTGACATCCTCATGCCTCCTTCCAATTTGTCATGCTCATAGTATAAAATTAGTTTTCTATGCTATTGGTTTAAAATAAATTTCCCCATGTCTATGACCAAATGGGACCATTGCAGCAGCAAATGATAACATTGTAGCTACACAATAAATACAATATAGAAGATATTTGCTGTATTTTATAATTCATAAATTAGTCAGTCAGCAGATCCAAATAATAATTGGTAAAGCAATCGATAATGAAAATTGATTGTTAGTTACACACATAGACAATAACAATCCCTCCATCATACAACGCTTGAGCTTTTATTATTCAGAAAGATTTATTTTTATGTTAAGCATTGACAAAACTTGTGAAAAAAAAGATCCAGTATTGTTTGAATATGTTCTGCAGCATCCACTGTCTGTTCTCAAATGTGTTAAGTACAATCCATATTTCTTTTCTTCAGATACAGCAAGGTCATTCATGAAGAAACACCGTGTTGGTCAATACAATGAGGAAGAAACAGCCAAGAAGAAAGCTGAGCTTGCTGCTCTGGAGGAAGAACAGAAGGCTGCGGCTGAGGCCATTTCTGTTGGCAGCCGGTGCAAAGTGCAGGTCACTGGGCAACCCACGAAGCTTGGCACGGTCATGTATGTTGGTAAGTGTGGATAAAGCTTTGCTTTCTTTAGGACACTGGTTTGAATCCTGTGCGTAGGATTTTCTCTCAAACAGAGCAGCCTTTGTTGTAATCTATGGTGGCCAGTCTAGGTAAGCAATGTAGGTGGAATTTTTGCCATTTTAATACATTGCTCCACTAGTTTTAGGAGACCACATATACACGCTGGATTGGCTGATAAAGTGTTTCTTGTGCTGGTGTGGGTTTTTTGTCTGTTTTAATTTGGAGACTTTTGTTAATATCCACACATAAATAAATTGGTTTAATAAGCATATTTAAGTTTCATTTTAAGTCAGTTTTGCTTTAGTTCTGAGCCAAAACACTTTTTAATGTGTTTGTGTCTGTCATGTAATTATCCAAATGAATAGCATATTAATCTCTGAGATTACATATACCACAACAGAGGTCATTGTCAGTTTTAGCAGTTTTTCAGAATTAAGGATCATGACTAAGCAAACAATGGTAAGAGTTAGGAGTACCTTGTGTAAATAACAATGTTGCTACGTGCGTTGCAGGTACAACAGATTTCAAGCCAGGCATTTTTGTGGGTGTGAAGTATGATGAACCACTGGGAAAGCACAATGGAACGTAAGAGCACTATTGTTACTTTTTTAGCTTTGCACAATGTTGATCATGTTGGCCTTGATTTTTCTCTGCCCTTTTGACCTTGTCTTTTTTAATTGTGTCTCCACAGTGTTGAAGGGAAGAAATACTTTGAATGTGAGAACAAATATGGAGGATTTGTGAAGCCTCTGAGTGTGACCGTGGGAGACTTTCCTGAGGAGGATTACGGTTTAGATGAGATGTAGGACTTCAATAAAACAATGGGGTAGAGTGTTTTCTGCCCTGAAATTTGACCTCAAACGGTTATCCAGTCACCAACCAGAGATGACGAAACCATTGTCATTGTAACAAATGAAATTTTTGTTTTTGTTTTGCTTCTCTGGAAGGCATGATCCAAAGAGCAGGGTCTGAAGGTCTTTTAGGTTCAAGTTCTCTTTGGCTAATGCAACCCGATAGAGATGAAACATCAAGTTATACATCTCTTGGTGTGCTGGATATGATAATAATACAGGATAATCGCAAGAGGAGTTCACACCAACTAGGGTTGACAATGGAGAGGGGTTTTTGTTGCATTGCACTTCACGCACCATTTAGTAGTACGTAGTTGTTCCAGGCTTTCTCCAGACGGGAGTCAGCATAGTCATCTAAAAGTCTTTGACAGTTTAAATAACTTAATTTCTCCTCATATAGTTAATTTCAGTTTTTACAAATGTCACTGTATATAATTGCCCCCGTGAAAAGTATGTCTACTCAAGTGCTTGTTTTTACCACTGAAAGCCTCAGATTGTTGTTACATGTCTGACAACATTAAAGAAAGGATCCCTACAGAGACAGAATTTTATGTTGAACCAGAAATAGAAATCTCATTCAAGGAGAAGTCTGGCTTTGAGTTGTTGGAGGAAGGCGACGGTGGAAAGATGCACCAGTAATCTTACTCTTTACCATAAAGGTCTATCTCCGTAGGGATCCTTTCCATGATATTGTCAGACACTTACAGAATAACAATCTGAGCCCGTTTTAGCACTTTTAGTGGAGGTACTTTTGACGGGTGCAGTTGCCCACAAGGATTATGTTGCAGCCATTGCAGTTAGTTTCGCTGCTGCTGGCTGAGGTAATCTACTGGACCCATTCTAAACTTGTTGTACCTTTTCGGTAATTAGACTTCAAAATATGTATAAATAGGGCTGTGGTTGAATATGGGAATTACACTTTATCAGTAGTCATACAATATTTAAATGCTATAATTGCCGAGCGTTGCCCAAGGATTGGATGACTGTCTGTTGAAGGAAAATCCCCCTTAAACACTTTGACACTAAAATAACAAGTGACATGGTACCTTGTATTCCAGACTAACTTGATGTCACATACCTATCTACAGTTTAGATAACTGGGGAAACGTTTTCCAGTCATTCATCACTGCTTAATGGTCAAACTGATTCCACCATATTCCACTCACGATTGACAAAACATTCATAGTTGAAGAGGAGTGAACAATTTACCCCCCCGACAGTAGCCTCTATAGCTGATAGTTGTATTTTGAGTTAGGGGCACCACCTTCACCTTTTTTAACGGAAAGCGTTGCTCTTGTTTGTTACACTTGTCTAAGTAAGTGTACAATGCCTGGAATAAGTGTGAAAGTATGCAACTTTAAATTCCTTAAATTTAATTTTGTGTTTGTATGTATCTTTGTAAAACAGTCCCATTCATCAAAATATAATTCCTCCTTTATTTTTTCTGTGACTGAATTCTTCTTATTAAAAATATTAAGTTGTCTGCACTTCAATGTGTCCTGCTTAAGTGAAACCACTTAGTAAAAAAAAACGTGTTTGAATTTTGAAATGGTAAGGCTCAGTTTTACTATTTTTAAATTGAAATGTAATCAATCTAATTAGATCAATCTGTTTACTTTAAACTGAGTGCTTCTGAATGCAAATGGATGATTAAATCTAAGAATAAATCACGTAATCATGGGCAGTGTACACTGGAAAACGGCCAGGGAACAGCTCCATTAGAGAACTTAATCTGAACAGATTTTAATTTGTACTAAAAATTAAAAATAACATGCAATTTGAAGTTCTACCTAATAGGCAATTGTATTGCATGTTTTTTATTCCTGCACTTCCATATAAGCATGACACATTGAATTTCATACAGTTGACTTACAATTTACTTTTTAGCCCTTTCTGCACATGTAGTAAAATGTCATTTAATGGAGATGTTAAATTCTGAAACATATGTTTGTTTCTCATCTGCACATTAGATTTACAATGTACCATTAGATGTATATTTTTGATTGAGTACCATTGATTGATTGAGCACCCGGTTGGCCATTTAAGTAGGAACAACAAAAACAGTAAACATTTAAAGTTTGAACACTGAACACACCAGTCACTTTCCAGTTAACTGCTTCTCTCCATCATAATCGCCACAACCCTCGTGAAAATGTGCATTTTAAGTGAATGATATGCCTTATTTATGCTTTGTTTTTTTTACCGGTTCAAAACTGTTAACGTGTTATTTTGTTCATCCTCTAAAGTTTACAAAAGAAATGTAAAGTAATTATTTTTGTGGTTTCTTTTCAATGAAATGTTGTTACCACATCTACAAAAATGTAGTGGTGTTCTCTTTTCCTTTTTTAAAGAGCTCTGTTAATCTCTAAGGTGCTGGTGTGCCAAAGGGTAATAATGCATGGTAATAAAAATTATTTGCCAGTACAAGAGCTTATCAGATTGAGTTGATTTGTCTGTACATGTAACATCATCATGGGCCGTTTACTCTAAACTCTGTATTACACTTAATATTCACTTCAAAATACTTGTTTGTATTTGCAATACTCATTCTGGTTTTCGTCCAGTTTTACAACAGCTGCGTCTACTGTGTATATAGGCATATAGTGGTTGTCCATCCTAGCAGAGGGATCCCTCAGCTGTCTGGGGTTTCTCCCTTTTTTCCTTATCTGAATTAAGGGTAAATAGTGTAGAGCCCCCTGAAGAAAACTTGTGATTTTGGCCTATATTAATAAAACTTAATGCATTTAACATCAGTGCTGTGAATACTGGCTCTTTTTAGTGAGCCGGATCATTTGGCTTAGCTCAGCAAAAAGAGCCAGCTCTTCATTTAGCACTATTATAATATAGCCATATTTTACATATGTTTTGACCTATAATTGGTTTGTGTGCACATAGGCTACACTAAATTAAATATACTACACTTTAGAATTTTCAAAAAACACAATTTTACATTATGTTTGATATAAAAACTTTAATGAAAAAAAAATCATACCCTTTTTACACGTGTGTACTGAATGTTTTATTTATAATGAACTATCTCAAACTAACCAATCCAAACAAATCACACTAAAAAAAACATATTGTGCCATATAACACAGAAATAAATTGTAATGTGCAAAATAGCATCTGACAGTTTTAGTTGTATCTATTAACAGTGAAACATTGTGACATTATAACAGAGTGGCCTCTTTAACTATGTAACTCATTGTCTTTAGGGTAGATTGGTATTGAGAAATACGAAGTGCCTCAGCTTAGAGAGGCTGATCCTCTTAATATCTGCCCTGTTCCTTATGAAGGGACTGCTGTCACTGCGATGCTGTCTCCTCTGCATCATGGATTATATTTAACAAAAAGTATAGGATTATCTTATTATTCTGTGTTATTTGTGTTAATTTACAAAAGACGTAACAATGAAGAAACATCATCCTGCAAATGTGTAGTGCAAGAACGCAAAACATCTTGAAGGGAGAAAAGAACCTACTGTACTTGCTTTGCTGCAGTAAGTCCATCAAAATTATTACTGCTAATATTATTTTGGCGACCTCACGTTAGGACATTTATCTTAAGGCTTGCTCCTTTGGTGACATGAATATAAAGGTTGACAGATACCAGTTAAAATGTTACAACTTGTTATAGCTATTTAATAAACACTAAGTGGTACACGTTTTTTTCATTTTGTTAAGTCACCCGTCCGAAAATACATGACTTGGGATGGTGTTTCATGTCGTTTCATCAGCCCTGTCACAAAAAGCAGCTTACAATATTTATCATTCTCACATGTGGGGTTTCATCACACCCCTTAAGACGCACGTCACTCCAATGACGCTAGAACTGACCTCTCGCGAGACCAAGCGCAGTTTCCCCAGCCAGCAGTGGTGTCGTGTGTGTGTGTGTGCGAGACAAGGAAAGATGGCGACGCAGGAGAGCGAAGCAACTAAAGCCACCGTGAGCAACGGCGAGGTAAAAATGAATGACACTCTTTTCACCCTATGTACATCTCGCGGCCAGGGGAAAGGGAGCCGTTTTGTTTGTTTGAACGCGGGGTGTGGGGCCTTTAGCGTTACACGTCTTACTAATCATTACACGAGCCCCAGTGACGTTATCAGTGCCGGTTGGTTTTAAAACGACCCCCTCCTGCTGCTAACGACGTGTTGAGAAATCCTGACCGTAAGCGAGCAGATGTAACGTTAACGTTGCGGAGGGAGAGCGGTGTTAACTGTGAATTCTCACCAATTTACATAAAAGTGACAAGATTATTGGTTGGCTCGAAGTGTGTTAGTTTGAGGCAGCTGTCTGCTGCAGTGTGTCAGTTAGCTATCACAAGGCCTGAACCTGAACAACGCAGCTTGGCTTCACGAAGTTAACCAGGCCAGTCTCAAGCAGCTCACACACATTTCTTATCTGCTGTTACATCGTTTAACCTGTCTTGTTATTTACAGTCAACTTTAATCCCAACGGGCAGTTTGTCAGCCTCATGCCAAAGGTTTAATTATTACCTGGCATCTTGTTAACATTGACGTGTTAGATGAATCAGGTGTAACGTTAGCTAATTCTAAAAATGCTAGGAAAAATGTTATAAAAGCAGTTGTTGGATGTAATTAGGGCGGTACCTTGCCAAACACAAATTATTTTCTTAGTGACAAATGCATGTCACAAGTTACCTTACCAGAGGTCAAAGTGAATCATCACTCTCTCATCACTAGTCTCTCCCTCCACGTCAATTTAACAAACACACAACATTAATATGATGAAACAAGCAGATTTTAAAACTGTAGCAAATATCTGATAAATTTACTCTATTATAGACCAAGACTGTCCACCATTAGTTTCATTCAAGTAATTATTGATCAATGAATCGTTTCAGGACTAGGGCTAACTTTAGTTTTGGTTTCTTTAGGTTCCTTTTAATGGTCTCAGTTTTCAAGAAGGGTATTGTTAGCCTTATTTTATGCCTCACATTGAAACCACAGAGCTACGCAAAGATAAATCCCTGACAATCTCCAAAAAACCCCAATAAGATCATTAAGTAGTATATACTGCTGTTAAATTTTCAGATTTCCAGCTTCTTCAAAGTCACTTATAACCATTTGGGTACAAAAGAGAAAGAGGTTATAAAAAGTGGTTTTCAGGGAACATGCTACTTTATATACAGTAAGAAGCCAATTTCTTGAGGATTCTGGAAATACCTCCTTTTATTTTTTTTAACACATTAACAGGCATTTATCTTCCAGAAAATCTGATTATGTTGCTCAGACGGATCAACTGCTGGTGAATCTGTTAAGAGACGTTTTTCTGCTATTAGTCTATTCTAGGGGAAACGCTCAGTGGCCCTGTTTTTCATTTTCTCACTTTTGATTTAATTTTCTACTGAGTAACTTTATTGGACCAGCACAGCACACATGACCAACGTTTTTATGTTGAAAATAACAGCCATTTCAATTGTCCTTGTACTGCATGTCCTCTAAATGCGGAAAGGCCATCTTTAATGCTAACAAATAAGCATTGTAGCACAGGCGGAAAGCATTTTCATTCATTATTCATTGACACATTTTTGATACAAATGCCCTTTTTACATATTAGCTTGCTTCCTCCTGTAGCAGATACTATCACCATATGTACTAAACATTACCAGAGCAATAGCCACTTTTCTGTGAAGGACTGACTGACTTGAACTTTTGCCCTCTTCCTGTCATACACACATGCAGTGACAATTCAGTGTGAGGCATTTACTCTCTACCATGAATAGGTGGTTACATGTTAATCCTTGATTAGAGTGTGTAAATTATTATCTTGAGCTGGAACGGATAACCTGTTTAGTGTTTGAGCATATTGCTGATCCGTCTGTGTATTGGTTATTACGTTGATCCCCCCAGGAGACACAGATTCATGTCTCTTATAATAGAATTTCTTCTATTTAACAGGACATAGCAGCAAGGATGAAAAGCTCTATTTTGAGCCACTTTATGCTCTTGAAATGTTAAATTTATGATTTGTTCATGGCTTATCACTAATCTCAACATTATTATTGTTCACTCATTTCTAGACCTTTTTGACACCCTAATAAATGATGTGAAGAAAAACATTGTTTGTTTCTAGAGGCCAATGTCTGGTCTCGCTTGTGTTGGTGACAATGGGGGAGATTAGATGTTTAGATAGTGAATGAGTCTCATGACTTGGCTTGCGCTTGTGTATTGTGTCGCTTGAATAGACTGTGGCCTTGCTGGAGGGGTGGAGGACTGCATTGCTACCCTGAACCAAACCAATGACAGATTTGACTAATCTTTAATATGCGTGCTGGTACTTGCATGAATCTGACCACCATCTGAATCTGATAAATTATCGCAGTATAATTTTCCTCAGTAGCAATATAACAAATGTTCAATATATTTTCAATAAATATTTAATTAAAATAATTGGAATCACAAACTAATTAGCGTTTGATTTTTCTATTACGCTGTTTATTTTGTTGAGGAAAAGGGACTGAAAAAAAAGTTACTAATCATATTTTTTGATAAAAGATTTTATCATAATTGTTTTGAATGTTCTAACTTCTGCCTCAGACATGTGAAGTGATCCACTGTTTGGCATCAAGTGTTTGTCACATTCTGACCATAAAGTATAGTTTAAGCACACAATTAACCATCTGGCCCTTCAATCTTCAGTCAGGGGCAAAAATTAGCCTTAAACATGAAAAAAATAATGATTTGACATTTATCGTGATAACTATCTATCAAATGATATGAAATGTTTTTATCGTGATAACATTTTGGCCATATCGCCTAGCCCTATCCTAAGGCTCTGTTTAGGTCATGATAGTTACATTAAATAGTAGCCTGCCAATATCAGTTTTGACAGATTGATTAATCTAGATTTTTTGCTTAGAAATGAAATTTGTCCCCCTTTTTTGTGGGACATGCCATCTTTAGATGTCTTGTGAGTTGTAATTATTTTAGGGCGGCAGCATTTTTTCTTTCAATCTATTAAATTATATTAAACATTTTGTGTATAAAAAATTAGAAAATAGAAGATTCCTGTCTCTCTTTTCTTTAGCCTATTAAGTGACCTCTTTAAGAGAAATTCTCTGATTCCACCTTCTTAAATATGAGTATTTTCTGGTTTCTTTACTCCTCAATGACAGTAAACTGAATATCTTTTGGGTAGAGGACAAAACAAGACATTTAAGAATGTCATCTTGGGCTTTGGGAAACACTGATCATCACCACTTTTTGCTTTTAGCAAAGTACAGCGGCTATACATCTGACTCGGAGTACCCGAGTGACTTCTTTTTCCTGCCGGTGAAGCTATTCTTGTGTGATGACGTACTTCATTACATGAGGACATTGCTGCACCATCATTGTGGCTTTCTTTGGCTACACTGACCGTGTGTCTGTCTGGTTGTAGGTGAGCAGCAATGGGACTACTGCAACAACAGATGACCAGACTGTGCAGACAGCTGAAAATGCACAGGATCCTCAGCAGCAACAGCAGCAACAACCACCTAATGCATGGCAGGTCATTAAAGGAGTCCTCTTCAGGTCAGTTTATTTTTTCTTATTATCTGGTAGGCTCACTCTCTTTTACAAGCAGAAGGTCAGCCCACAGATAAAAGCTTACTTTGATGCTTTTGGTGTAATAATTAACAAAATACACGGTATGATAGATTATGGTGGTGTCACAAATTCATTTTACAGTGGCAGTTTAAAGGAAAATAGTGTGCAAACTGCAGAGCCACAGCTCATCTGAAGTTCACTGCTCCAGGCCTCTGTACAGCGTTAGTCTATGCTGCCTCTCCGTCTGTCATTTTACCCAATTTTGGTCTTTTTAAAGCATGTTATTCATTGTTTTCTGTGCAAATTGCTGCCTGAATAAGCAAGAAAAATAGTATGTTAATGGATCTCTATTTTCGTTTTGGTACAGTCACAAGGGAAAACTAGTTCTTGCTGGACTTGGTGGCATGACATGGGTCAGCGGCTGTCCACTTCATGTTCAGTGCTTTGTCCATTGTGTTGACTCTGTTGTTCAATTAGTGCGTCTTTCTGACTGGTGGATGAACCAAAAAATCATTTTGGTCCACAGACATTCATCAGGTAAAATTCATACTAGCAAACCACCTTTTGTGAGAACAAGTAATTAACAGTGTGTTGGATTTTGACATGACACCTGTCTTCTCTCTGGAATGCAAGTTCTCATGGTGTGGTTATGATGTGTTGCTGTCTTGTGTTTGTAGTTTTCATGACATTTGAACAGTCTAATTTTTATGTTTTGCTGTCTTCAGGAATCAGTTAATGTTAAGGGATATGTTCCTGTATAACCAAAATGTACAGTACAGCAAGTGTTATTGTGCTAAACAAGCACAGCATGTGTGGAGCTAGTACCAGTTTAGTGTTTGTTTTAGCCTAGTTTGAATAAAAAAAACGATGGCTGATCTTGGAACAAATGTGGGGGACAATCAAAAATGAAGATTCTCTCATCATCAATTACATACACAAAATATTCTTCAAAAATGTTGAATTTACAACACCAGTGGCCTGTACTACGATGGGAGTTCAACCTACTCAGCGTTAACTCAGGGTTATCAGGCAAACTCTGTTGGTTAGTCGAGTCCGTGTTAACTCAGTGTTAACTCAATAGGAGTTGGTGCTCGTTCCTGTAAAAGGGGTGTGTTCAGCCGTGCAGGCAGAGTTATTTGCAACAGCACATGCTTCTTATTTCTCAAGAGGAACGCACATTGGTAGTTTCAGGAAATTATGAATTTAAAGACACGTTAACGGCCAAATCTAATGTTGTGGTGGACGACAAAGCCAGGGAGGCTTGTTGGCATCGCATGGAGTAAATTTGTAGCCTTATTATTTTCACAGTGTTCGTATTGTAGATCAAATCTCTATTATACTTTATGGGCTCTTCTTTTATGTGTAATATGAGTAAAGGTACAACTGCACACATAGGTCCATTGTAATAGAAAAAAAGGAGCCAGTGGAGAGGGGGAATAATCTGAGACAGAATTTCATTTCCAAGATTAATCTACAAGTAAAAAAACTTCCTCTCTGACATTATAATCACATTTATGAGAGAAACTTCATTTTGCAAGGCTGCAACATCACACTCATGTCTGCACCTTAGAGACTTTGTTTTCTTCTGAATAAGCCCAATCCAAGGCAGAGTGATTTTTGATTTTTTTTATTACATTAATTTCAGGAATTTTCCAATTTTTCTTCATGTAAATTTCCAAATTTAATCTAGATTTTTTTTTTCTCGGTTATTACCCCTCACCCTGGCTCCACACTTAAAATAATCTATCTAAATATGCAAAAACTATAGACTAAAAATTATATTGTATTCTATATTATAGACTACAAATGGGCTACATCTAAGAAACTATCCTGTTAATTAATTCCTCTCTAAATCACAGAGTCTGCAAGGCTCGCTGTCTGAACGTGATGCTGTTGTGTTCAGAACTTCATTGCAACCGCAGTGGAACAAATCAGGATGAAATCTAAACATATTTTATGAAGTGGTGTGTATTAATATCCTACTTCTCATCATTGACACTAAGTACAGATGTGGTGTGTAGTCCATGTGCAGAGTAACCTCGAGTTAACCACGAACAAAACCTGCTCGGAGTAGTTTAGAGATGCAGTGTAAATTGCCATGACAACAGTCCTGACGTCACAAAGTTACTCCTGAAGTTACCTGCATAAGCCAGTTACCTGCTTCGTAGTACAGGCCATTGGACTCAAAAGTAGGAGTTTACAAGAAGGTGTAGTCCAAGTGTGACTGAATGAATCAGTGAGTTTTCTGTGGTCTCTTTGCTTAGCTGTTTGTCAGCCATCGCCGATAGACGATGCCATCATCATTGGCGATGGCTGACAAACATCACGACGTTGACGTCTTCCATAAGTAGAGAAAGGATGTAGCTTTTAAGATCCTGCCTAAAGTACTTGTGTTTCCTCTCTCAGTTCTAAGATTGTTTCTTTAGACCCATCACTCATTTCTGATGCAGGCAAGGCATCTCTCTTCAAGTCTGACTGTAATGCACTTTGATTGGATACAGTTAAATCAGATTAGCCTCCTCGTGGGTTCCACTCTCCCAGAGAAGCTCTTCAGATCTCAAGAGATAAAGTCAAAACAAAATACTTCAGTTGTCAGTTTTTTATGTTAATGTATCCAGTATTTGTCCATTTACCACTGCTCTCCTTTTTATGTTTTTGTTCTTTCCTTTTCAGTTTTTCTCTCCGTTGCAATTTTTCTTCCCATTGACTAAATCTTCTTTTCTTCTCACTCTGTTTGCATCTGTTCCTCCAGAATCTTCATAATCTGGGCGATCAGTAGCTGGTTCCGTCGAGGGCCGTCCACTCCTGACCCCAGCACGCCAGCCGGGGCTCCCAGAGTACCCAGCAGGAACCTCTTCCCCAAGGACACCCTCATGGTATTACACCTGTCCATTGCCTTATCTGCATGACCAGCTTTGTCGTGCTACATTTTTTAATTGAATTGAAGCGGTTCATTCTTAAACATCCCTCATACTCTGATCCCCTCAAGTACTTCGGGTGTAAGCCAGTGTTATCTCTCCCTTTCAGGCTAACTCTCTCTAGACTCTGTAATATCATAATATTTTTTTTTCTCACCACGCCTGCAGGACTTGTACGTGTACGTGTCCCAGGACGAGGTTTTCACTGACTTCAACAACACAGAAGCCCTGTTCTGGTTCCACAGGGACCTGGTCTACGGAGACTGGGCCACGGGCGAAAACGGGGACGGTTGTTACGAGCACTATAAGGAGATGGACATCCCAGAGGTGGGGAGTGGAGAGAGAGAGAGAGATGTGAAAAGAGACTAGAATTAGTTTAAATGAGGAAGTCGTTGGTGACAAGTTAGTAATGAATTTGACAGATGTGAAACATAGATGTGTCTTTGAAACTCTTACACTTCTCCCTGCTTGGCATGTACTTGCAGACGGTGCAGAAGAACGGCTCCCTTTACATGCACGTCTACTTCACTAAAAGTGGATTCCACCCAGACCCCAAACGCAAGGGGCAGTATCGCAGACTGGCAACAGTACATTCAACACGAAGTAAGCACGTGGAAAAATCACAGAATTTAAACTTTAAACTGAAGTTGCAGTAATTCAATAATATAAATGATCATTTCTATGTGGTAACCTTTTACTTGTTTTATTCTTTCAGTGCTGAATAAATTCAAACGCCGAAAGTTTCTGAAGACCAAGAATTTGCTAACAGGAGAGACAGAAGCAGATCCCGAAATGATCAAGGTTGATATATTTTTGTTTATTTTAAAATGTTGAATACTGTAGAGCTAGATCGGTGTTGGCTGATAAGCATCTTAGTAAGCATCTTTGATGTAGTTGATGTAGTCTAAAACAGAATCGCCACTTTAATGCAAACCTTTGAGACTAGATAATTGATTTCCTGGTACAAAATGATTTTTGATGATGCTAC
This sequence comes from Lepomis macrochirus, assembly GCA_024633595.2. Classification (NCBI taxonomy): domain Eukaryota; kingdom Metazoa; phylum Chordata; class Actinopteri; order Centrarchiformes; family Centrarchidae; genus Lepomis; species Lepomis macrochirus. Next base: position 15,301,317 of record JALXJV020000009.1, read on the forward strand.
TAGTTTTGTCTTAACTTTTAATTGCTGGGAAACACACCCACATGAAAAAATTGAAGAGTTAGACGTGCAAGTAATGACCTTTTTGGTCAGTTATTCACATCTTCTCATTGATTTCCAAATAAATCTTACAGAAACCCTAATTGTAAGCTAACTGAGGGCAAGGCCGTGAGCTTAGATTTGACACATTTAAATGAAAATGTTCATGTCTAATCAAATGTGTTCCCTCACAGAGGGCAGAGAGCCACGGTCCAGTGGAGATTATTTCTCATTGGCACCCCAATCTCACCATCAACATGGTAGATGACCACACTGCCTGGGTCAAGGGCTCTGTTCCCCCTCCTCTAGACCAACGTGAGTTCCTCCCACTGACCTTTTCATCATTTACTGCTCAATGATTTACTAGTTAAAAGCTTTTGACTACAACAGCTTCAATATCCCAGATGATTTAGAGGTCCTTTCTGTGGCAAACCATGTATGACATTTCCACTCTCCTACACTGTCTACCCCTAGATGTTAAGTTTGATGCAGTAAGTGGTGATTACTATCCCATTGTGTACTTCAATGACTACTGGAACCTCCAGAAGGACTACTATCCCATCAACGAGACCCTGACAACACTCCCGCTGCGCCTCTCCTACTGCCCACTGTCTTTGTGGCGTTGGCAGCTGTACGCTGCCCAAAATGCACGCTCACCGTGGAACTTCCTACCTGAGGACACTTACGAGCAGTCCGATGAAGACCAAGACTCTGTCAAGGTAAGAGAGCCAGAAAACTAAAAGAAAGGAACTGTGTTAGACGTGATGAGAGGTAATTATTCACGCTGGTGTATGGGTTCCTTCAAGTTTAGTCGCAATAATAATGGCTCTTATTTGGATATTTATATATCATGATGCACTGGTTAAATAACTGATTGGGTGATGCTGTGTGATATATTAATTTGCAACTGCATGGACTATGGAGTGTACATAGCAACTTGATGTATATGTAGTGATTTTGTATTTTAGAGATTTGTGTTGATATTAATTGATATGGATTTTAAAAACTCTCTGTAGGTGGCCCTTTTGGAAACTAACCCATACCTGCTGGGACTCACCATTGTTGTTTCCATCGTACACAGCATCTTTGAGTTTCTCGCCTTCAAGAACGGTATGGTCACAACAGCCAGTCTGTTTTTAACAACAAAAGAATAGTTCGCACAGTGTCTGTCTGCCCCCCAGCTTCAACTCACCACCGTCTCCTCCTCAGATATCCAGTTCTGGAACAGCAGACAGTCTCTAGAGGGCCTGTCTGTGCGCTCCATCATATTTGGAGTTTTTCAGTCTCTGGTGGTTCTGCTGTACATACTGGACAACGAAACAAACTTTGTGGTGCAGGTCAGCGTATTCATCGGACTTCTGATTGATCTGTGGAAGATCACCAAGGTCATGGACGTCAAAGTAAGTCAGAACTACGCTTGTTTTTTCATGCACAGTATTCGTTTTGAGCCTCTGTCCCTTAAAAGAATATTCATACCTACTTCATTGAGTTTACCTTCAACCAAAAAAGTGGGCGCTAACAAGTGAATCTGTTAAGACGTGTAGTGAATGAAAACCAGCACACTCCTTTACTGGACTGGACACACTTTTAGAAGAGAACTTTAAGACTAACTTACATTTAATGATAAAAAAAATCTCACTTTCATTTGCTTATCTTTTGTTAATCTAAATCCTGACCAATTTGTATCTGTAATAACAGATTGCATTTCTCCTTCTTTTAACCACTTAAATTTTTTTTGTCCTTCTCTAGCTGGACAGAGAGAATAAAATCGCAGGGGTGCTCCCAAGATTGGTATTCACAGACAAATCAACATATGTGCAGTCTTCAACCAAAATCTACGACGACGTAAGTTAAACTCAGCTGCAGCCCTCTTCAACATGTGCCACATTCAGAGGACGCTACTTTCAAAAATACATTGATTGCTGACATCATCATACTCTTGCCTAAATACCCATTTCTCTGTTGGGATGAATGAAATATCCCAAGCGTGTCTTTTGAAAGCAAACCAATAAGTAATATTTTATAAAAGTCAATTTCCTGTTTCTGATCATTCTTTTTCTCTCTTGTACATTAAACAGATGGCCTTCAAATACTTATCGTGGCTGCTCTACCCTCTGTTTGGCTGCTATGCCGTCTATAGTTTATTGTACGTAGAGCACAAAGGCTGGTACTCATGGGTACTGAGCATGCTCTATGGCTTCTTGTTAACCTTTGGTAAGTTTGTCTAAAACATTTATATACTGCACTATAATGTTGTGTTTTATTATTTTAGAAATATCTCTCAGGTGTTGGAACTTTATACTCACCCTGTTGGCACATGAATAGGACCTAATTTACTGTAACATTTTCTTCTAATAGAAAAAAAATGTATATAGCAAACTGTAAAAAAGGACAACATTTTGGGAGAGGAGAGACCTTTTTAGGTGCAGATGCAGGGAATACAGGTGATCATGTTAAATCCATGCAATATTCACTTTTCTCTTGTTTACAGAGTTTAAATACCTATAAATTATAATATTTTTCTGTTTAAGCCACAAAAGACAAACATTGGATGTGAATCCAAATCATGACTGTAATAGCAGCTTTCAAAAGATCCAGAAACATTTAGCATCATAAAAGTACAGTAAGTTAACAAGAAAGGATTGCAGATGGGTGTCGATGTTTGTGATTGGGAGTCGAGACAAGAGTTTCTAGTGAAAGTAAAATATCTAACTCAAGAAAGCTGTTGTCGGGGTGCCGGTTGTCTCACCACTACAGCTCACATAATGTACAAAGGCTGAAGTTAGTAACACATTTTAGGACAGCACAAATCCACCACAAAACACTATCGGCTGTACTGTTATTCAGGGTACTATTCATAACCATAAACAAAATGTATTTTTAAACTGCATTATGTCATGTTATTTTGGTGAGGTCTCAAAACAAACGTTAGGTATAGTCTTAAAATGTGTTTCTGCCAAATATGTAAATGTGTTTCTGAAAAGAAAAAAAAGAATATTGCTGATTTTATCAGATTTTTTAAATTTCTATCGGCCTTAAAACACCCATATTAGTCGAGCATTAGTTAAATACACAAATAAGTTGTATCCGAACAGATTTTCTTAAGATGGACGGTCATTTTTTAAATGAAGCAGCACACAGACACATGTCTCCGTTACAATTATAACTTAATATACAGTATTAGTTAAAATTAAATATTTTCTTGTATACTCATTATTTTACTCTGCGGACACATTGCATCCAACAGGTTTTGTTCCTGTTTATGTAAATAAATTTTGAAAGGCCAGAGATTAGGCTGATTTATTATTGTCTCTTAATAAACCTGTCTCTAAGTGGATTTACATACAGCTAATGTTTTTATACTTACATCATGGTTGCATATCCAGTTCCCAATAGCCTCTGCTAATGTCCTGTGTATTAATAGATGTTCCTGCCTCTGGTGTAAAATTGTTTGTATTACCTAACCTGTGCCTTCCGTTCTCTCTCTGCTTTTGGTCTTCAGGTTTCATTACAATGACGCCACAGCTATTCATCAACTACAAAATGAAGTCTGTGGCCCACCTCCCATGGAGGATGCTCACCTACAAGGCTCTCAATACCTTCATTGATGACCTGTTCGCCTTTGTCATCAAGATGCCCATGATGTACAGGATAGGATGCCTCAGAGATGGTACGTCTTCCCTGATCTAGCCTAGATGTTGATATTTTTTATTTTATGACTTTACCAGGAGTTTGTAGTTTGAGTTTGTAGCTTGATGATGGTGGTGAAGCAGTGTTTCTTTTCTAAAGGTGATTTCAAGTTCAAATCATTGCTCAGCATGTTTGCAGCTAAAGTAGGCGGGCAAGTTAATCCTGACAGAGGCTGTCTTCCTTTCTGGCCTTTCTGTTTTTTTACTTTGATGCACCAACACCAGAGGAAATGCAGAGTCATTGTCACTCATGGCATTGTGTTTGATTGCCTGTAATCACATAGCATCTATCAAACACCATCAGCCTCAGCCCAGCTCCAGAGTTGGCTTTGTGGGGTTCACTTTTCCTATTAGTATGTTGAATGTGAGTACTCTCCATTGAATGTAGATATTGGTGGGTCTTGACAGGTCATGTGCTAGATGCACAACAATGCAGCTTCCACAGTTTAGAAGGTTTTATTAACCCTCACATAACCACATGTGCAATAGAATAGAATAGTCTTTATTGTACAATTGTACAACCATCTTGAGTTAGCCAATGATGTGAATGCTTCCTAGTGGTCTTTCCCACGTCTACCATCCATCCCATATGACAGTGAACGCAGTTTGGTCATCATTACCATTATATACATTTTAACACCACAATTACCAAGCTGAAAGTTTTAATTGGGTTTAAAGACCACATTTACAACTATAACTAAATATATTTGGACTTTATGGCTAATGGTTATTAAGGGAATAATAAATTTGAATTCTACATGTTTCTCACTGGACTATCCTCTTGACCCTCTCCTGCAGACGTGGTGTTCTTCATCTACCTTTACCAGCGCTGGATTTATCGGGTCGATCCCAACAGGGTCAACGAGTTTGGCACCAGCGGAGTAGACCAGTCGCAGAACAACACAGCAGCGACAGGCGCTGCTCCCGCCGCCATCACGGACAAACCAGACGAGGATAAGAAGAAGGATTAAGCAAAACCACACCCATATCTGCCTCCCTGACCCTCACTGCTGGGGTGAAGAGGACATGTGGAAAGTAGGCAGCGAGGGGAGTTTATCGTTTAGCAGTCATGGCCGCCACTACAAAAAAAGAGAAAAGAAATGCAGTTCAGCTGTTCCCACTGATTTCTGTGTGGATCCACAGAGAATCATATTCAGTGTAGACTTGGTAAATTCTTATTTCTGTTCCCTGCCCTCTCGTTTTGCAGTTCAAGTGAAGTAAAACAAAACGTGATGTACTGTATTCTGTATGATTTCTCAGAGGGTAACGATGTCCTGGAGTAGAGGTTGGGAGGGGAACGGCTCGCAGTTATACTACTTTTTTTAAAGATATATATATGTATACAGGGAAGAAAGAGAGGCCAAGTGCAGCTTTTGTTCTTTGTGTAGATTCCTTGTGAATTTTTCTTTTCATTCCATGTGAGCACCATGTTTCGGATTGCCTGGAAACTGGTGAGTAGTGCTGGAGGAAACTGGAAAGATTTTGAGTCACGACAGAGGATCGGGAAGAAGAGGGAGGTAAAAAAGGCGGTGACTGGAGACGAGACAGAAGACCCTTCAGGACACTACCCACAAGACCGTGACTACTACCCTCAATTTTAAACAAATGGTTAATGTTCTAAACTTGAACATAAAAAAATAACAGCCTTGTTGGTATTAATATAAATATATTAATATTGTCAATGACTTTAATTTTTGTTTTTCAGTCACTGAAGCTTTCTTTTGTATGTCCTCCAACTGTACAGAATCTCAGCTTGTCATGTTAATAATACCGATGTCAAACCTGTCTAGCAGAAAGTTAATTTGCAAGTCTAACTTTTATTCCCCTCACCCCTCAGCCAGACTGCTGGTTTTCAAATTGTTTCATGTTCACGCTCAAAACTAGATCACCTTGAAAGACACAGTGGAGACAGTCAGGTATGTGCTGGAAGATTTACAGTGTCTCTAGCTTTAAGTTTGAGTGCTGTAAACCCCAAAACAGAGATGATTCCGTGTTGGTACATATTAAATTTTGATTCATTCATGTTTATAGTAAAACATAAGTGTGATTTAAAATGTCTATGCAAAGCTTTTTTTTTAAATTTACTCTTTTAAGCTGCTCTGGGTTCAAGAACAATATTTTTGCATGAAATTTTTGATTGTTCACAATTTCTATTGATGTTAGCGGAAATACAGCTTAGTTGTGTTATGGTGATGCCTTTTTACTCACCCTGAAGGCTACACTTGTATATTTGAAACAAACTACGTTTTTTTTTTTCTTTATTGATTTATTCTACCAGTTATTACCAGTTAACCCTGATGAGATGTTTGTGTTTTGACAGGAAACTGAGTAATGGCCATAACTATTTTTATCTTTTTCCAAAAAACAGACTTCAAATTGCTTATGTCCAACCAAAAGTCCAAAATTCAGATTTAATTTATAAAGACAAAAATGAGAGAGAGAAACAAACAATACTCTCATTTAAATAGTATGAAACCTGAAAATGTTTGGTATTTTTGCTTGAAAAAGTGACTAACGATTCATTTATCATGAAAATAGCATCACTTAAATCGTTTTAGTTGTGATTCAGTTCAAATTTACGAAGTTTGGTTGATTTGACATTCCAAGACTTTTTTTAACAGTGCATGTGGCAAGAAGCATATATTAATGATTCCACAAAATACCAGATACAGTAATCCTGTGTTGTAACAAGGTGAAAACGCCACAGAAATCTTTTGTTTTTAAACTTCTGCTAATCATTTTTGGGAAATCAGACTGTTGTAACAGTCAAATTAATCCTCAGACTGAGATTAATGATTTAAATAGTATTTCGCAAAATAATGGCAATGAGTAATATGAGGCCAAAAAAGTATAATACATTTTATTTATATAGGGCTTTAAAAGGTACTCAGACACTTAAAAAAAGACAAAACAAGATATAAAAACCACAATATACAAATTTATCTAACAGTGATGAGATGCTTGATATATATTTTTCTTCTTGTGAATCATCCCCCTGATTGAGAAACACTCATTTGGGATCAAGGTCGTCTAAAGATTCAGCCAGACTTATTCAAGCTGTCCAACTGTCGCTCTATGTTTGTATCTCGGTTGTAGCTTTCTCATCTGTTACACCGCAGCTGCAATTGTGTGTTGTTTGTATAGCCTGAGTCACTGCTTCCTGTAAACGCCTCAAATTTCGCTTTCGTTTTCCTTTACACGCGTATGGCTTCTGTGCAGCCAGCAGGTGTCCTCGTTTCACCTCGTAACTTGAGCAAAGAGTCAGAAGTTGGTGGTAGAAAGGAGACTGAAATACGTCACTTTTTATGGGCAGTTATTTAACGTGCTGTGATGTTATTGGTGCAGTTTGACAAGTGATAATTAGGAATTCCCGCTTCCCTCTCCGTTTGTAAGGAATAGGAGCTGCAGCAGGATGATACAACACTGATACACATGGGTGACAGATGAAAGATAAAAACAGGATAAACCCTAGATGAAGTAGTAGGACGTCAGGCCCCCACGAAGCTCCAGAACAGCTGCAGGGATCCTTGCCGAGTCTGTGGAACAATATTAGAGGGATGAACACCAGATACACTCTCATTTATATATACGACCTTTATTTAATCAGGTAATATCACTGAGCTCAAGAAGAAAAATAAAGCCAGACATAAAAAGATATAGCTTTAGGCTAATTTAAATAACGTGTTTTGCATATGCTATGCGAACGCGGCGTAAAACGCTCAAAACGATTACATAATGGAAAGAAAACGTTTTCCCTTTTTTGGGTAGGTCACGATTCTGGTTTGGGATCAAGGTGATATATATTCAAATAAGTGAAACATCAAGCTGCAGTATAGAGGGGGAGTTCCCATGTGGGAGGTGACGTGATGTCGAGGGGATTTCCACACTCAGAGCCGGCCAATCAGAGCGAGCTGCTGCGGAAACACAAAACTGCCGCAAAGACACGTTCATGCGTTATTCGACACATGGCTTCGAGTCGGTTTAACGCCTTTTCACGGCTGACGTTTCTACTGCGACTGTCATACTGATATGAAATGAGCTGTTTTGAAGAAAGACAAAGTTTTAATCCAGAACAGAAGACCGATAACGGAAAATATCCGGTTTGGAAAGAGTTCAAGGACGCGACGGCGGAGTTTAGGGTGTTTATGGGATCTAACTCGCACACGGACATCTTAAACATGAAAGACGCGGACATCTTAAACGGCACTTCTGGTGAGTTTTAAGTGTTAATCTTCCGCTATGGGTCTGTTTATGTGGGTTAAAAGGAGTGAGAGGGCTGACATCATCGCCAGGCATGTGATTTGTCAGAGCAGAGGAGCCAACACCCATCCCGGGACCTGAGCACTCCTACCCGGCTATCGCACTGCTCTGCTTTGTGCAGGGTTAATATTCACAATCCGCAAACCGCTGTGCTGTTGTTGTTTTTATTGTGTTCACTGACTGTTCGTTTTCTGTTTGTCCTGCAGAGCGAGGGGTGTCAGACATTGGTGAGTATACGGACTCTTTGTTTTCTCTTCGTTTATTTTCTTTTTTTGCCTCATCCAGTCATGCATGTGTGTATGTGTGTGTGTGTGTGGGGGGGTGACAGGCATTATTGCAAAGTGTGACCTGACGCTACCTCATGCAGAAGGAGAAGTTAACTGTTATTAGTCTTTCTGCTTCCTCATCTTATTGTGATGTTTCTCACAAAGCCTCTGGTTGGTAAAGTGGACCTGAGGTGCAAAACAAAACATTTCAGAAATACAAAAGAACTCAACATGCTTTAAGAAGCATTGTATGTATGCGTTTAAATATATTCTGTGCATTTAAAGCTTCAGCTTATGTTGATTATTCATTAATCTACCTATTATTTTATCACTTCATTGTTTATCTGTTAAAAAATAGTGAAAAATGTAAAATAGGCTACAGTTCTCCAAATGATGTCTTAACTATGGATTCAGCTAACTAACCATCCATATTAACACAACACAGGTATAACACATGTACACACTTGTATTTTTGATAAAAGCATGATAATGGACCTTAAGGTGTGCAGATATAGAAAATAATGGCCTATGTGGAGTAAAAAACATTTTTTAAGTTCAGCATACACAAACAAAAAGGCATGGCATTGTTATATACTGCTGTAACATTGAGCATAAAACGCATAAAATAATTAATACAGAAATATATGCCTATGCATACATGTCTTTAACACCACATGTCTATTGATTATATGGCAGCTTGATATTTAGTCACATTAATTGAATACACCACATTTTCTGTGTAAGATAGTGCCTCTTTACTTGGATGATGAAGATTATTTTTCAATGTATATATGTTTTATGATGATCATTTTAGTGGCAGCCTGACAGGACCAAAAGACACAGAACACTATATTGTTTATCATTAATAATGTTTTACAGACCTCATTCAAGAAATCATCAGAGAGGACGGTGAGCGGTTGGGTGCCCCCCTCCTCCCTAGACCTCCTTCCCCTCCTGCTAACTTACGCTGCCAGCCTAACGGCCTGAACCAGAGGAGCCTCCGGCGGTGCTCCTCACCGACCTCGGAACCTGTCCTCTTAGCGAGAGGTACCCCATGTCAGGTGAGTGGGGGTCAAAAACATTGCAGTGTGATGTATTTGTTCCAGTGCAGTCATTTGTGTTGTTTTGGTCTATCTGGTGTCTACATCGGTTTTCTACATTTCCCAGGATGACTGCTCCAGAAGGCAGGCGTGAAGGTGTATCTTTCAGGTCTGGGTTAGATTGATAGGCGACAATGGATCCTTATCTAAATGATTATTGGATATCAGGTGTTAGAAAAGCTGTATGTTTTTAGCTTTAATCTCAAACCTGAATACAAAACTCATTTTGAAGATCAACCAGCCTTCGTGTCTTTAAGTCAGACTACATCAATACCAAAACAGATTGTTAAACCATTAGTCGATTGTCAGAAAATTCATAGACTACAATTTTAATATATATATTTAATTGTTAAAAGTTAATTTTAGAGCAAAAAAGACAGAAACATATCTGGTTCCAGCTTCTCTTCTTTGGGTTTTGGACTGTTGGTCGCACAAAGCAATTTAAAGCTGTTTCTTTGGGCTCTGGGAACTTGTGATTCAGTGTGGCATTTTTTCTTTTCTTTCTGACATTTTACAGACTCAAGGATTAATCAAAATAAGTAACAGATGATGGGCAGAGTTGTTCACTGCTGCCTTAGACTACTTACATTCATTTCACAAATATTGATCCAGGCCGGTTCAGACAAATGTTTACATATCAGTGACATGGTCAGTTATTTTGTCCATATGGCCATCATGGAGCCGGTGAAGGCTTGTTAATATTAAACTCAAAAGCAGAGGAAGCTTCAGATAGGCTTCTTCTCTGTTAGGATGTAAAAAAAAAAGAGGCGACTGCATCTTTAGTGAATAGGGTTTTTTTATGTTCTTGGAAGAAACTGCAGTGGATTACACGTGTAGCCTGCAGATGGTTAGGTCTTTGTTATTGTACAGGGCAGTAGTTAGGGAGCCTTGCCGGCCTGTCTTACTATAAAGCACGTGATTTACACACCGTAGGGAGATCAGAAGTGCTGTAATCTGATAAGACTGTAGTGACGCTGTAGCCTGCACAGCCGTGTAATACTGTAGGGCAAACAGCTGAAACTCTTTGGAAATACCTGCATGGGACATTGCTTTAAATTTCTGTGTGTAAATTCACTTTCTTAATAAATTTATGAGTGTGCGATAGAGCCTCCTCCTCCTCAGCATGCTCCTCTGGAGTTGCAGGAGGCTGAAAGAGAGAGGGGGTGAAGGAGTGGTTGGAAAACTGTAATCTGACTCCTACTTTCAGTTTGCCCATCCTTTCTGTTTACTAGCCAAACCCACCGGGGTTGAAAGGTCACATTCTTCGTCCTCGGTCCTTCTCCAATTGGTCGATCCACGTCAGGTTGTGCTGACTTCCTATTTCCTGTTCTGTCAGGCTTTGTTTTAGCTCGAGTGTTTTAAGGCTAACAGGTATGCCCGGGCTAACACGCTTGAAGACGCAAACATAAACAGACATCTGTGGCTGGGCAGGATACTGTGAAACATGATCTCATGCAGAGGCATCATCCAGATCTCTGCAGCAACGGCTTAATGAACTCTCAGCCTGATTAACCGCTTCACAGGAGACAAAGGGGTCAACTTCTTTACTACTTTGTTCCCTGCAGGTTTGATTATTCATCTGTTGTTAAACTGTTCCTCCAGATAGACCAAAACTTAAGTGTGTTTTGTGAAGTTTACATTTTTGTTTGTGCTACCTTTTCTTTGTTTTGCATGACATTGAAGCCATTTAGAGGCCTAACTGGGAGTGAAGAATGGCGAGCGTTGCAAATAGAGAAAGGAAAATGAGCACTGTGTGTGTGTGAGAGAGAGATAGAGTCAACAACAAGTCTCAGTGGGAACGGAAAGAGCTTTGTAGTCTGTGGTGAAACGCAGAAATAAGACATTAAACTGCAAGATGAGCAGTCAAAGGAGCACATGGTTAACTCTGTGCACTGATAGAAAGCACATGTATGAAGACAAATGAGACGAAAAGCATGCAGTGACTCAGTTTTGCTGCTTGGTTTCACTGCAGCTATGATTGAGAATTCTTCACCGACAGTGTCATCTGCTATAACAGATGACAGACATCTCTGTTTAATGCTTTAAAAACATGCCTGTGGCAGTTGGCGTTGTTTGTTAATGTAAATGTCATGCATTCAGAATTATTCCTAGCTAAAAGTACTTATCATTGAAATGTACTTAAAGTATCTAAAGTAAAAATACTGTTTTTTTTTTAATTCTGGCCCCTGTGACTGATGTATGATTATAAGTTACCTTACTAGATTGTTAATACTGATGCGTCAATGTGTAAGAAAGTACAGCTTTACTGTTGGAGCTGGTCAAGCTGGAGCTAGTTTTAACTTCTTTATATAAATTTTTTTTAGTGAAATGTCAGATGTCTGTACCTCCTGTCATCTGAAACATGACATGGTACTCCAACTAGATACTGTTTTGTAAGCCACAAAGGTTGGGAATCACTGGATAAATCTTGGAATAGTGCTTTTTATAAGGTTACCAAATGTGTTTTTGTGTAAAACTCTTAATCTGAAATGTAACTAGTTGCTGTAACCGCCAAACAGATGGAATTTAACAGTGCAAAAATAAAGAAGCAGATAATTTAAATGTTCACAAATGCCTATAGACTGTGTGTATATTGTTACAGCTCAGGAGAAGATATTAGTGGTAGAAGTTACTACCTGATGCAAATATCTGGGTATTTGGCCTGATAAATGACACATACGTTACATATTGGAAACGTTAAGAATCAGAGACTGAAGTTTGTCTTTTATATCAGACAAAGGTTTCTCTTTAGATGCTTCAGAGTCACCATTTTATAGCTGGTTGGGGCAATTTACTATCTTATCTCTGCAAATAGTTGATACAGGGTTGATCCTGCAGTATTATCTGAGATCAAATAATTAAAATCTGCTGACTACATCATTTATTGTGCCTGTTCTTGGGCTCAATGTTTTGTATTATGTTATCTGTTGTCTGATTTAGTATTGTTAGTCTGCATTTTTTCAATGCTGCTGTCTTGGCCAGCTCTCCATTGCAAAAGTGGTTTGCAACCTCAACTTACCTGTCAAAGGTAAACAAAGGTAAAATAATGTAGTTAATACGGTTGTGTTGGTTTTTTTTCCTCCACCACAGCCAGCCTGCACCTTCCCTCAGCCACTGCAGCAGTTTTGCGCTTCCAGAGACATGGCTCATCCGTCTCGGGGAGCCAGTTCCTCACGGCGTGGTCGAGGCTCCTCGGGTTTGCTAGTCTCAAGGAGCTGCGGCGGAGTTTCCTCTCTGAACCGGGGAGGCGACGCCGAGATGCTGGAGCGGATTCTGGAGAAGCCGAAACTGGTGGTAGTGGAGGAGCCAAAGGAGAGAGGCATGAGGTTTCGCTACGAGTGTGAAGGACGCTCAGCCGGCAGCATTCTGGGGGCGTCCAGCACTGAAACCAACAAGACTCAGCCTGCGATAGAGGTAGACACATTGCAGCTAAATTTGTTTTTTTTTGCTTTGGACCTTAAGGGGGTTTACTACCTTTTTGAGACAGTTGGAGAGGTTTTAACCACAGTGTTCAACAACACTTTAACCCCATGTAAAGATGGGTGGTGCTGGAAGGATGTGGGTTGTTAGAGTCAATTAGAAAGTCCCCACAAATCCCAGCTCAAGTGTAGTCAAAGACAGGCAGTTTCTCCCCCAGACTGCATACTAACAAACACTCCTACACATTCATCTTCATCTTATACAAACACCATCACACAATACAGGCGACACTTGTAACTCAAGCACTGGTGATCAGATTTTTTTTTAATCATACTTTGGAAACAGGTTTCCCAAATGGGTCAGTGATAACACACAGAAAAAGGATGCTAGCTTTCAAATGCAGAAAACTGAGAACATTTCACATGTTCAAATACAGACGCTCCATGACATAACACTAAAAAGGCATGGATTAGCAGCTATTCTGAATTGCAACAGCTTGGCCCTTGTCCTAAGGCGGCATCTGCTGCATATTTTAATATTTAGTTCATAAGCACTTTCTCACTTGTGAGGACTGTCTTCTTCCTACTTCTCTAGTTTATCTTCCTCTCCTACTTTTCTGTCTTTCAGATTCAGGGTCCCATTGATCACTTAAAGAAGGTCACAGTTACTGCGTCCTTGGTGACCAAAGACCTCCCACACCGTCCTCACCCCCACTGCCTGGTGGGTAAAGACTGCCCGAACAGTTCGGGAATCTGTGTTGTCTCGTTCAATCCTCACAGCAACCGACGTCACAGGTGTGCCCCCATCTCGTTTCCCCTAACGCATAATTTCTTATTAAATACATGTTTTCTTTACCTAAAACTCCTAATATTGTATTGTCTTTCTTGTTTTTGCATTTCACCCTTTATCATTTTCTTCATTCCACCACTGAACATACAAAATGTGTTTTTTTTTCCCTTCTTCCTTCTTTTGACTTGTAGCTTTGCTAACCTTGGTATCCAGTGTGTGAGGAGGAAAGAGCTGGATGTTTCACTTCAGAAGAGGAGAAACCAAAATATCGACCCCTTTCAAAGTAAGATGGCTTCTAACACACACCATTCAGAACCTAGTTAATATTGTTGGGCTTTTGTAAATAACTTCAGAGTACGGTCTAGACCTGCTCTTTATGAAAAGCGCTGTGAGATAACTGTTGTTGTGATTTGGCGCTTTATAAATAAAATTGAATTGAAATTGAATTTAATATTGTCATCTTCCTATACATCCATATATTTAAATATAAATAATAATAGATTTTCTTCTTTCCTAACTAATTCATTGTGACTCCTTGAAAGAGACTTCATGATTGATTTGTGTCTTTTCATCCCTCAGCTGGTCACTCAAAGGGCATTGAAGACATGGACATGAACGCTGTGCGTCTGTGTTTTCAGTGTGAGCTTGAGTGGGAGGACGGCAGAAAAGACTCTCTCAATCCAGTTGTGTCCAGCCCCATCTATGACAAAAGTAAGACCTCCACACAGATACTTGTAACTCTTGACCACGAACTGCACCAAAAATATCCAAATGCATTTCCTGATTCTCTGTCTTGTTTTTGTTTTTTTCCCCCACAGAGGCCACGACTACGTCACAGCTGAAGATCAGCTGTTTGAACCAGTACAGAGGCTCCTGCGCCGGCAAGACAGAGATCTACATGTTGTGTGACAAAGTGCAGAAAGGTAAGAAGAACACTTTTCAGAGTCAGAGTTTTATTTGTGTCCATACTGTTGCCGATGTACAAAATATACAGATGGTGGACAAGATTAGGCTCAAACAGAAAGGTACATGGGAAAAGATCAGCTTTCATTTCAGGAGTGAGGTGTGTAAAACATCCGTTGCTGGGTCAGACACACACCAGACCAAACAGCAGATATATTAAAGTAATATATGATGATATGACTCTGCCTCTCTAAGCTCCACAACAATTAGCAAAACAAGATATCTGTGAAGGTTCTCATAGTTATCTAGGAAAGGTTAAAATCAAGGCCATCTTCAACAAAGTCCAGTTGCTCTTGTTTTTTAACCTTCCCTGGATAACAAAACAGAGTCCTGTTCGAACAAAATAAGGCATTTGTCCGTGACTTAATGTGTGGGCAGTTTGTTTTATGTTTAGCTTAATTCTTATGTTTAGATTTTGCTGCCTGTGTTGATTAATATTAAAGCAGATATTAGCAGATATACTCATCATTGTTTTCCTGTTTTATCTTCATTTTCGAGTCATTTCTTACATCATATGATTTTTAGCGGTGTCCGCAAATGATAAGTCAGCAATTCAGGCAGCAAGTCTTTGGCCTCTTTGCACCTCTGTAAGTGCCTTGGAAGCCCATTTATAAAATGTTGTTTGTTATACAGCTGAACTAAGATTCAAGCATCAATGTTACTTGCTCTGCTTGTTTTTTTGTTTTTTTTTGATAGTGTTTACACATTAACAATGACCTTCACCAAATAGTTTTTTGTAGTGGAAGGTATTTGTTATTTTGTCCAACAATTATGAATTATGAAATGAAGTGTTGTGAACTTGACTTGAAGGTAAGGAAGATGGTTAAAACGCTCGTGGTGGTTAGGATGGAGTATGTTTTAAATATTAGGCACATTGGATAACATCTAACTAACATGGCTCTGTGTGTTGTCACGGATCCACAGATGACATAGAGATCATCTTCAGGCGAGGGTCGTGGAAGGCGAGCGGGGAGTTTGCCCAGACAGACGTGCACCGGCAGATTGCCATCGTGTTTAAGACTCCACCCTATCAGGACCAGGACATCACCGAGGAGGTTGAAGTCAGCGTCGCCCTGCGTCGCCTCTCAGACCAGATGGAGAGCGAGCCTGTTAGTTTCACGTACCTGCCACACAACCCAGGTCAGTCTGGGCTTTACATAGCGGGTGGTCTAAAACGGATGAAATGTACTTTCAAGCCAGAAACAATAAAAGGAGGTTAACTGAAGTTTTCCTGTCCTCATTTCAGATCCATATGAGGTGAATCGGAAGAGAAAAATAAAGTCCGACATCAGCCTCAGAGAGAAACCTTGTGTGACAGGTGAAGCCTGAATGTCTTTTTCTTCTTTCTTTTGATCTGATGTTTCCTTTAGTCATGTTTCTGGTATCAACAGGCAGTTACGAGATAAACCGATTCAGACACAAGTGGCTTTTGTGTCTGTCAGACTGCTTGTCTGAATTTGCCCTTTTCACATTTTGACTCATCATAGCAGGAAATGCACAGGTGTTAATAATGATGGCTCTGTGCTACTAAAGCTGGGCAGACACAGTGCGTTTTCATGAATCTTGTACATTGTGTTTAGTCAAAATACAGGTTTTCATCTGCAGGCCACAACTTGCAATTTTTATGCTCACACTGAACATAAGCACAGAACCCCAGGTTGATTTTGTATATTGACAATTTTAATATTATTGTAGTTTCAAACCAAATGGCCTCAACCTCTACAGAAGAGAGAAAGGCAGCATTTCTTTGTGCAATTCTACTATGAATGGAAAACAAGAAGAAGGAAAAAAATATAGAGCCGCAGATGGCTGGAAAATGCATCAAAATCATTAAAGGCAGTTTTAGCCACAACAAGTAAAACACTACTCCAGTAATATATAAAAGAAACTCACTAATTTTAAAGATTTAAGTAATGGAGGTTCAAACAGCAAGAATCACATGTCCTGATCCAAGTATAAGGTTCCCTACCTTAAAACTGACTTTTCATCATATTTCTAACAGGTATTTATTTTCTTTGTATCACAATCTGTTTCCTCTCCTGCAGCAGAAAGTGCACCTGCAGCAGAGCAGCCCTTCCACTTCCCTCAGACGCCACCCATGATGTCTCCAGATGAGAGGCTTTGTCCTCCCTTGCCTGTGGATGCTGCTGTAGGGCAAATGTGTTACGAGACCCCGGACTCAAGCACTGGCATTGATACGGCCATCCTTAATCAGTTGCTAGATATGCCTGCATTTTTGGAAATGCTTGACCCTCACCTCACCTCATCCGTGCTCTCAAGCTTTGAGCAGGGGGCCGACGCCAATTCCACGTTTGCCAACACTGAAAGCATGGATATAAACTATACCCAGAACTTTGGCTCATACGCTCAGGACTTTTCCCAATACAGCGACTTGCAGTTCAACATGCTCGTCAATGAGAGCCACACTCCGCAGCCAGAGGCACAGGACAGCTCCTCCAACATGGTTCAAGTGAAGACCGAAGAGGAGCTATGAGGACGGGATAGTCAGGATCATGTAGCACTCTTACACACCCTCTCTGTTCATTTTAAAAGCATAGTTAGACATATTGGGAAATATGCTTATTACCTTTTGGACAGAGTCAAGCTAGGCTGTTTCCCCCAAGTCCAGTCTTTGTGCTAATGTAAGCTAACCGGCTGCTAGCTTCAGCACAAGAGTGGTATCCATCTTTTCATCTAACTCTCTGCGAGAAAGCAAATAACCACAGTGTTGTACTTTTCTCGTAACCCTTCTGTATCTAGAGCCAAACAAGATTATGTTGTCCCAAGATGAAACAAGACGTGTCCTTTGTTTGTAGACTAATTTGGTTTGACAACTCTGCACTGTTGCCCTCTCACTAACCCCATATCTCTGTGTGAATGCCTTGCTGGTCAAGGCTTTAGCAACCACATATTTTCCCGTAATGCTGCTAGCATTCAGGCTTAAGGTCAGAGAATGGGGAGTTAAGCATGGAGCTTAAAAAGAGAACTTGTGAACATTTAACTTGTGAACAGAAGAAATCCGCCCATAAATTGCTATTGTAGTAAATCATTGGCTGTAATACCTGTCACATAATGTTTGTGTAAAGTCTGTTTCATTTGCTTCCACATGGGTTAGGGGAAACATCCTGACTTCCTACTAGAAGTTGTCTGCAATGTGAAAGGATTTTAGTTTTAAAACACAAGAAGTCTCAAGTAGAGTAGTTTCAGATCTGTTCTTCATATTGTTATTGTCTGTTGTTACTCTCTGCTGATGTGGCCGTCAGCTGACTTGTTTAATATTTAATCAACTTAAATGCAATAGAAACCAGTCCTCTGCTGTCTGTGTCAGTTCCTTTTGTTCTGCAGTATCACTCTCGTGCCAAGCATTCAAATTTCCACTCGCAACTTGTCACGAGTCCAACTCCGCTCCCTCGCTGTAGCCCTGTAGTGTCAATATTTCAGAAAAGACGAAATAAAATGTCAGTTTTATTTTTGTCGTGTCTTTACTTCCTCTGAAACTGACCACCTCTCTTGTGATGATTTATTTGACTTCAAAAGAAACAAAGTATTTTAGTGTGACAAAAAGGGAAGAAGACACTTTTGAATGTGACCTCTCTTTAGCTGCTTGCCTACGCACATTCCTAACCTGCTTGCTCATTTAAAAAACATTGAATCTTGGCAATGAGTAACGCTTTTCAGGTCAGAGCTTTAAATGTCAGCAATGATACAAGACAAACATGAATGTGTGCCTGAGAAATTACAAAGAAACATTCACATTAAGTGTCCTTTGTTTACGATTATCAGACATCTTCAAGTGTGTCTAGTCAGTATCTTAAACCTTACATCAGCAACATAATGCCTTTTTATTCTCATAAACTTGTCCGTCACCTCTTACAGTAATCGAGGCTTTAAAAATTCTGTATTTCTCCTTTTTTGTGTGGTCTCTGCTGAGTCTTTTGTAAGGCCACATGCTTATTGGGAAACTTGTAATGCTACAGAAGTTTTCACAGATTGAGACAGATTGGGAAATTAACATTATTATCTAACCTTCATTTTGAAACCTCAAATGTTTGTCACCGTTTCTGTGAAAATTTTTAGCAAGTTTATTCTTTAATCAAACCTAGTTTTTGATTGTAGTTTTGGTCTACAATTTATTTGGCAATGGCCATTTAATGTATTTATTCTATTCTTCTATTTCATCTCTATGGTGGTTTTTATTGTCACCATGATGACCTTAGTAAACGGACATGGTTTGCTTTTATGTTGCATTTCTGACAATAGCTGTTCAAGAAGCATTTGTTAGATAGATTTATTCGACACTTCAAAGTGTTTGTTTTGTATAAAAAACAAAAGATACACAACTTTTTTGAAAAAAGGAGCAAATCCTCACATTTAAGAAGTTGAAACCAGTACCTGAGAGGCACTTTTCTTTGTGAATTACTTAAAAATTAATTGGACTAGTGTACTTACTGTTTGTCACTTGGTGGACTAATTGTAATTGCATTATTTACCATTCTCAGTCATCCATGCTGTGCATCTTCATGTAACCTGTTGTTGGGGGGTGGTTCAAGCAGTTGTTAAATTTTGTGGCTCTGTCACTGTTGACTTGAATTGAACACATGGCTTACACCCTCTGGGAAACTCCACACTGGGCTGGTTTCCAAAGTTTTTATCTAGTGTACACAAAGAAATACACACCATTTCCTGTAAAATGGTACCACCTTACCCTGCTGCTAGGACTCGTCCAGACAGGTCTACGCTTATCCATTTTCATGGTCATCCTCTCTGCTAAAGGCAGAAAAGTGGTGGTTTAATAAAGACTAATAGCCTTTATACAGTTTTTATTGATTCTAGCCATATTTGTGACCTTATTTATAAGCTAAAAGTATTGGTATACTACATGACATCTTTCAGGTTTATTTATATAATAGATTTGCTTTGTTGTGAGGCTTTAGCGGGGACAGTGGTATCCACAAAATTTTAAAGGAAAAGTTAGACATTTTGGGAAATGGGCTCATTTGGCTTCTTGCTGAGAGATGAGAATGATACAAGCAAATATGTAGCTGCAGCTTAGCATATCTTAGCATAAAGACTGGAAACAGTGGGAACAGCTAGCTTGGCTCTTTCCAGAGGTAACCAAATCTGCATACCACTTACTGCAGGCAGCCAAGAAATAGTTTGGCACATAACCATGATGTTTTTACACTTCTATGGAACAAACAACACAATGTGTTAGTGAGATTTAGAGGTGCTGGCTGGTGGATTTTGTTACATTCGGAGAGAGCCTGGCTAGCTGTTTCTCCCTGTATCCAGACAAACATAAGAGTGGTATCAATAAGCGTATTTCCCCAAAATGTCAAACTATTCCTTTAAAGCAAAGTTTACAGTCTGCAGTGAAGCAGTGTTTAGTAACAACTCTCTTAAAATCATGTGATTGGTCTTTGTGATCAAAGACAACTGGGAACTTGACCCATGTCTTAATCAGTAAAATGATTATTTTCATGAGACTGTTCATGAAAAGACTTTGTACTTGACATCAAATGTGCCCATGGGAGGTCATCTGTCCCAGCACTAGTCACTTAAAAACTTCATGGACTCTAAATTAGTTTTATTCATATATTCTTGGAAAGCCCAGACACGGTCTGTGCTCGCCCTATATTAGACTGGACCACCGCCCAAAGGCTGCAACAACCGCATTACTGTGAATTAGGATTAGACAGGAAGGAAAAGCTCAAATTGAGAAGATGAATGTGCACCTTAGACTTTCACTGCGGTGAGTGGTTGCTGTGACAGTTAATTATTTGCTAAAATGAAGCCTATGAGGTAAAACAGACTTCCTTCCCATATTCTCGTTATTATATCAGACTGAAATGTTTTCATCTTAATATGATACCAGTTTCAGACTATAGGCATAAACCCAAAGTCTGAGGTTTGTGATTTGCAGAGGTGTCTGTTGGTTTGTGGAGACTCTGGGGAATACTGAGCACACATGATGAGTCATGTGTGGTGGAAACAATCAAATATAGAAATGATGGTACAGAGAGATTTAACCTGAGGGATTGTTTGGTTGCCCTCAGGAAGGGGTGGACACACCGCTTTCACTGGTATCACACCCTGTCAGGTGATCACAACCGTTTAAAAGACACTTTCTGGTAAATTATGCTTAGTTGTGGAAGAAGTACTCAGATCTCTTACTAAAGTAAAAGTAGCAAGACCACAGCGTAGACATCCTCTGTTACTGTTATTAGAAGTCCTACATTCAAAATTTTAAGAACATTTTTAGCATCATAATAGACTTAAAACACTCTCCCTTCCAAAATCAATTGCCTCTTCTCAATGACCCCTGTCCAACCAAATGTCAAGTGTATTGGTTCATTACACTTGACTCACTAATCACAGAATTCTACTGGGAGAAAAAAAAACAACAACCTGGAATCAAACTCACAACACTACAGAAAAGCAAACTGCTTGTGGAGGTTTAAACACCCCAAATTTCCTCCACTGTTAGATAATCAATTACAACATCGCACAGATCGGATTCACTCAAATGTTTACCAAGACCCATGGTTAGAAATTGGTACAGAAACAGATTGATCACAATGCAACACACTCCCTGTAAAAGATTTACAATTTCCTCCAACAACAATACAAAAAAAAACATGCTACAAGAACACAGTCATTGCCACAACCCTGGAAGTTTGACTTGGCTCAAGAACACTTTCTACAAGAACCACAATTCAAAAATGCTCTCAGGGAAAAGACATTTTTACAATTTCAACATCCATGAAACCACCACAGTCAAAATTATACAGACTCATCAAAGTATTTCTATTAACATTTTATTATATTAATAATTAACATATTAATACTATTTGTGTTAAAATTGAAAGTGACTGATGCGATGCCGTCCTGAATAACATGAATAACATTTCCATTT
This sequence comes from Lepomis macrochirus, assembly GCA_024633595.2. Lineage (NCBI taxonomy): Eukaryota > Metazoa > Chordata > Actinopteri > Centrarchiformes > Centrarchidae > Lepomis > Lepomis macrochirus. The sequence goes on from JALXJV020000009.1 coordinate 15,322,756, forward strand.
CATTTTGATATATTTTATGTTTCCTGGAAAATCAATTGACAAACTTCAATTGAGTACAAATCAAATTACTTTATCACCTTTGTGCAAAAATCAAGTAAAAATCCAATATTGACATAAAGCAGACATACTTAAAGTAGACATATATGGTTTAAAAGGATATGGCTCTGACTAGGCCTGAACTATTTTGGAAAATAATCTAATTCCGATTTTTTTAAACCAATATTGCGATTTAATATTCAAATCATTTTTAAGCTCTTTACCTTCTGTATTATTCAAAATGGACAAACAGTAAATCAGCGTATAGTGTGACCAACACAATATTAGATAGATTACACTGTTCTTTCTTGTGGGTCAGGCCTGTGTTATGATGAAATTATAGCTGATGCATGAATTGCATGAATTATTATTATGAGCTATGGTGGAGAAGAAATATGAAATTTTAATAATGTGAGAAAGATAATTTGAGAGGCAAGCCATGGCATTAAATAATATGATACAATATTATCAGGTCGGCCAACCTACAGATCACAAGAACTAAGTTCACCACAGTAAGCGCTCAATACAAAACCCACCCAGTTCAACCACCCATTAATGAGTCCATATCTTAGTTCAAATCTCCTAACAGTCCATTTTCTTGATCCCAGTAAGCAAACAAAAATACTAAGTTTGAGGTTCAATTCTAAAGTTGGCCAACGAAAATAAAACCAAGTGATACCTCTTGTATTTAATAGACAACCTTAGTAATTCTCGACAACACCGCAGTCCAGCAGCAGCCTCCGATGCTGGTGAGTGGTGCACTAGCTGTTACTCGGGACAGACTGGGCCTCTTTCGCACTTGTGTGTTCAGTTTTAAACTTTAAAGATATTTCCTGAGATGTCTAGTGGCTGTCTGTGTGACGCAGGTGCTTACCTTACTACACGTGTCTTTCTGTTGTGCATTTTTCCTGTCCGTCAAAGCGGCGGGTGGCCCGATGATTTCACCCACCACCACCAAGTTACCCGCAGGTGGCGGCTGCTACTTTCATTCCTTGTATGACACTGAGGTTTCTGTCATGTCAGATTCTGTCAGGCGTAAGGCCATTGCACAAAAACGAGTCAAGGTACAGCGTAAGGTGCGAAGTTGATGCTTCGTCTGCAGACTGCTTTACTCTTGGGTGTCATGGGACCAGAGTGTAATTACAGCCTTTGCGATTAGAAAAACGCAATTAATCGCTCAGCCCTTGCTCTGACAGTTAACAGGTTTAAAAAGTCATCTTATCCAGCCCTACTGTCCTTTATTATTAAAAGAAGACAAGAATTAAAGGTAATATTCTGTTGCACCTGTTTGTGAAATATCCTCACAAATACAATAATAGTCTCCAGAGCAACACAACAGGCATACCTGAGGTCAGTTAACAAGGTGAAGTATTCAAGTTACTATGGTTAAAAGGCCTAGTCACAATTAGACGCCTGTCTTTTTATTGGCCTGGTGTGGCTACACATTTTGACAAATAATTAGACGCCTGGTCTTGTAGTATCTTGGATGTATAAAACCTCTTAAAGCCCAATCGGTCACCTGCTTGAGCTAGTTCAAGCTGCTTAGATTGTGCATACAAATATAAATGTTTAAACATTTAGGCCTATATTTAAACTTTTATCAATATGGACATGCTACACATCCTTAGATTGGTTAGATTCTCTACAACACAATCGTTTAGTTCATTTTACAGAAACAATGAATACCAAAGTGTTATTCATTGAGATTTACCAGCATGGTAAAAAAAATGAAAGGCCTGTCCCATATAGACGCCTGTCCCAAAAGGTAATTTCAGTGATTTAAGCAAATGAAAGCCTGGGCTATTAATTAAAGTTTTGCTGTAAAAACTTTAATACTTTCTGACGACTTTTCCAAAATCAAACTAATAAACTGAAGACAGATTTTTACTTGTTGCTGCTGGAGGGTTAACAAGTTTTTAGAAAAAAAACAGAATCTGAATGCCTGAGGCTTTCTGAAGTTGTACTGTAGTTAGGTAAATGCTAATAAGCTCAAATTTATTATTTGGGGCCTTTCAAGTCTCAATAGGTGAGCTTTTTAAAGGTCTCCACAGATCTTTAGTCCAAAGGGACACAGTTATAACCTTTAGGAGCCACAACCTGAAAACACAGATGGAGGAACAACCAACAGGACCTTTGAGCCCTGCTGCAGAACTGGGACAAAAGAACTGGGAACAGCAGCATTTCAGATGCCTTGTAAAAGATAGAGGGATGCTTTGCTGAGGAAAGTGAAGAGGTAGTCAAGACGGAATGAGATAAAAGTGTAGATTATCATTTCCATCTCCGCTTGAGATACAGCGGGCCTAAGATTTGTAATGTTTCTCAGATGGAAGAAACAGGAACAAACCAAACACATGACATGTTGGTCCAGAGTGACACCTGGATTTCATTTACAGAAGAGGAAAGCGAGCAGAGACCTTCCATTACATTATTTTGTCAGCATTGAGCTATCATCCTATTTTTATAGAGTTAAGGTTATTTAAAACAGGTAGGTATAATGTTTATAATGTTCAACATCTTATTTTAGCATATTAGCATGCTAAGATTTGTCAATTAGCACCAAGCACAAAGGACAGCTGAGGGTGATGAGTGTGTCATTAGTAATGCAGGCGTTTGGTCCTCAGCCAAATCTATATTGACCAAAGGGAGACTGGAAAGGGAATGGGTAAGGAGGCACCTAGTATAACAAATATTTACAGAAGTACATACAAACAAGGATGACGGAACCGTGAATCAAGCTGTGAGTCAAAGCTACAACACTAGCTGCAGACATGATCAATGCCACGTCTCCAACTGAACTGCTGTCAGACTAATAAATGGAAGTTGTTGGGAAAAAAATGCCTGGAAAGTCATGACACAGACAGCTCATACCTGGTCACAGATTGCTCTTTGTGGTCTGACTTTAAAAGGAAATAAATAAGGTCAAACATCAGTAACCTTTAGTTTTATGCTCAAGGGGGTGAAGATGAACCAGACAGATGTTCCTCTAAAATCAGCCTCCAGAGAAAAAATTACCATAATTGGCACTATAGGGTGTGTGTCAGAGTTTGTTGTTGTTAATGTGGATCATTTGCAAGCCATGTGCACCTAAGAACGGGTAATTCCAGATTGGGGTTGTATATATAGGCCTATAAAAGGAGTCAATTTAAATGTTTACAGGTGGCAGGTATCTTTTTTCACTCTGTTGCCAGGTTACAACACCCACGGGAGTCCCCGCACCAGTTGGGATTCCCCATGTTACCATAATAGCTACTGCAACCACGAAGTTGCACAACACCAAAGACAACTGACACAGAAGTGTTGAAAGCGAAACCATGAGAGAAACGGCGGCTTTTTTGTTTTCATAAACCCCTCCGTCATTTTTTTTCCACTGGTCACCTCGAGCACCATATAAGGAACATAGCTGCATTAGCGCTGTGTTCGTGTGCAGATGTGTGGTTTAATACACTGCTTGTTTTGGTAGCAGTACTACCCATCATCTCTAACAGGGAAATCCCTTCTTTTATGAGAAAACTTTGTTGCAACTTCATTTTAAATAAACAAATTAGGCTTCATAATACAAACATAACCTCTCTATTAAAAGGGTGACTTTAGTCAGTTAAAGCGTTTCGGCTCCATCTTTTGGGGAAACACAGACATAACATGTAAAACACATATTCAAGCTTTTTCTGAGAGCTGATTCAAGTACCAATGGAAAAGTACTGCATTTAAGAATGGCTCCTGCCAGAGTTATAGTACAACATAGGGGAGGGTGGGGTGAGTTTTTACTTGAGGTGTCTTTAAAGTGAGGACATGAGAGTAAGGTTTCCCACTAAAATATGTACATATTTTGTAGGATGTGGTGCATTCCTGGGATTAATCAATTTGGATCTAAAATAAACTGTTTTCAAATATGGCTTTCCAAAAAAGTGGACTCTTGGCTTAGCTTGCCCCATATGAAGGGTAAGATGAGCCAAGCGAGAGGATAAGTTGAGCCACATGGGGATCGGGGTAATCGATGTCATTTCATCGTGCAAACTCCAACGCCAGGTCCCAACATTCAATTGCGCTTAGATATTATTTATTTAATATTGCAGCTATGTCTCCTGGTTGTTTCATATCAATGTATCACTTTAAAGTCATCCTGTTGATTGTCGCGTCCTGTGCAACCTGACGAACGGACTTCCCATTTTTGTAACTCTCCCACTGCTCTGTCCAAACCCGTAAAAAGAGTTAAAGAAAAAATTTATAGAAGCATGACATGATAGTTTCTTGTCTAAAATACATAATGTCACATAATTTCGGTGATCCTTAAGAATGCAATGTAAAATTACAGTAAAATATCTGGCTCAACTTCCCCCAGGTCTTTCAGCTCAAATGACCCTATCACGGCCATTTTAACAAAATTGTGTCATCTAGCAGTTTAAGGGTTACGTCATGCTAACAGTAAAGCCTCATATTGTAACTTCCTAAAGCACTAATACACGTGTAAGATTTTCTCAAACCTGTCTGTAATTATTCAGACACAAGAATCAGGACTCCTTGAACATAAAAAAATCACTTTGAATGGCAAAAAACTTTTTTTTAAATCTTAAATGTGCTTATCACTTATTCCATGGGCCTCTCTTCATCTCAGGGTGAGTAAAATGGATGACGCTTCAAAAATATGTGGTCAAATGACCTATTTTGTCTATGGTTGCTGAGGAACAAGGGGTGGCTCAACTTCCCAACGGGCTCAAATCTCCCCTATAATATTATGTGAATGTAGGTGGTCAAGAGGGAGATCATTTGAACCATTTATATACTTCTGGGTAGTTTGATCTGTAAGTGTTCATAGCTTATGTGTGTAAAATGTAATTTGTAAAGTAACGAATAACTTTAGCTGTTACACAAATGTAGTGAAGTAAAAAAGTACAGTATTTTCCTCAATAACAGTAAAGTAGCATAAAATGGACATACTCGAGTACAATAACCTCAAAATGTGCACATAAGTAAATGTACTTAAAACACTTTCCACCACTGAACACAAGAATCAATACCCCTATCCTGCGTACCAAATGAAACACCTTCACACAGATTATTATTTTGCTCACTCGTGTGTATTAAATTTTGTCATTTATGACAGATTAAACTTTGTAATTATGCAGTACACAGCTAATGAGATGCAGTTATTTAGCATTTAACCAGAAGTGCAGAAATGTCAAATTTTATACATATAAGTGCAGTTATGCTGTATCTTACAATGTGTTCAGTGGCATACAATATATAAAAATATATATATTATATAGTAATATATAAAAAATGTATAGAGGAGAATGGACAGAGTTAGAGAATCGAGAGTGCAAATGTAATGCTGTATGTACAGTATGAATAACATCTATGCATTTGGTAAACTATGGTGAGTATAACAACGAATACACAGTTGGTTATATGACCGAGTTGAGTATGACTTTGTGGCTTACATTTTTAGTGAATGATATCCGTTTTCAGTCTTTGTGCTAAACTAAGCTAACCATCTGCTAGCTCTAGCTTTATATTTACCCTACAGTTATAAGCAAGTACCGATCTTCTCGTCCAGTTCTCAACAAGACAGCAAATAAATTTTACCCAAAATGCTGCACTATTCCTTAAACTTGTTTTTGCTTATAAGACAGGATTTATCACACCCAAAACGATGCAGTGACTCAGTGAATGATATATTTAGAACTGAATTAATAATTTTTGGAGAACAAATAAGAAAAAACGAGGTTTATGAAAAAAAGAGAGAATCTTTTATTATTTTTTTTAGCTATCCTGTACAAGGATTATATCACAGCTGGGGAGTATTTACAATGATCAAGGTATCTCCCTTAATTCCTAAAATGCCTTGTGCATTGATCTTAAATGCAAGTGTAAATAAATAAGCATTATCCCAACAGGACCTCGTCGTTTGTGTCACTTCCACTTTTGTGTCACTCCCAGATGGAAATACAAGTTGAAACTGCAACAAGTTCTCCTGAGTGTACAATCAGTACTGAACATGGTTCAGAAACAGAAACTAGGTGACTCCCACCACCATCTGGAGAAGCTTGACAGTTCAACCTACTTCATTTTTCAGTCTGAAAAGCTGCTTATGGCCCCGCCGCAGACAGTGAAGGTTGTCACTTCTTCTCTGTGAGGTGTGGCTCGGAGAGTTTTTGGATGTGCAGCTCCTCCACCAGCTTGTCCACGCAGGCCTTAAACAGAGGCTCAGGCTCCTGAGAGACAAGAACAGAGCAGAGTCAGAACACGCAGGACAAACTAATCTACTAACATAAACTAACAGTGAGTACACATTGGGTTATCATTACAAAGTAAAAATGTTGATCTGTGATTTGGCTGTTGGTGAAATCTAGTTCTCTGATTTGTAATGTAATGTCCTTCTCATTAAAAATAGAAGATATTCGCTCTCTCTGTTCCTATCTAATAAGTTCCTTATACATCTTCGGGCCTGCACCCTCTATACCACTTTTTTTCTAGTTGTCAGGAGCTAAAACAGCTGTGAAAATGAGGTGAGTGTCAGGCAGTCGTGTTCAAGGACTTTGTTACCTTGTCCTCGAGCTGCCTCTGTTTCTCTACGGCCTCCTCCAGGCTCAGACCCAACCACTCTGCCTCCTCCTCTGGGATCTCAAACTGCTGCTGAGACAGAAGTAAGCAGAAAAAGAAGAAACATGTCATTTGTTTTTTAGCGAAACTGATTGCTTTTGTAGTAGATAGTAAACATTAAGGTTGTGCCAGAAATCACTACATTTCTGATCACCCAGTTGGCATACACATACACACACCCACTACCTTGTATTTGCTGTAGACCTTCTCTCTCTTGACAGGGTCGTTGGGGTAAAGCTCTGTGTTTTTTCGCGCCAGGCGAAGCAACATGGCCCTCTTCAGGTCCATCCCCAACTTGGAGTTCAGGTCTTCCTTTGGTGTCTGATGGAAGATGGATGATTACAGTCATATAAAAAGCACTATGGAGACTGTAATTTGGTCACACAGAGGCAGCATACTCTTACTTTAAGGATATAAAAGTCAAAACCGTAGGCAGCATCGATGAGGTCCAGCGTGCGTGCTGTGACTGTGATGGTGAACTTGTGGTCGAGGATCTCGCTGTACAGCTCTCTCTTGAACAGCTGTGGTTTCCAGGTCTTCCTAATACGAGTCGACATCTACGGAAGGAGACAGTTCAGAAATCAGTACAAACATGAGAGATAAACTGAAGTATAATGTCGAGAGCCAAGAATGAATTTTGACTCCTGACAATATAACGTCGTGAGTCAAAAAATGTCGGAGAAATGTCTTCTGGGCTTTGGTACCAAGCTACCATCTCTAAACAACACATAGTGGACCTCAGGGAAGAAGACAACAACATAATGTCAGTATTGTATCAACATGGGTCAACAATAAATATTTTAAATATGCAATGAACTTTCTCAAATGCCTTTTGAGCCAGTGAAGCTACACAACATTTAATCTACCTCACTTACTTACTACTTAAAGCTTTGGTAGTGTAATAATTTATGAATGCTCTGCTTTATTGAAGGGTTTTTACCATGAAGAAGAGGAAGTTGACAGTGAGTGGGTAGGTGACATGCAAATAAAGCCCAAGATATAAATAGATATATACAGATATAAATCTACAGCAGTTGGAAGTAGTGCTAAACAATACGCAAAAATGACTTTGACAGATATTGCGATCTGAGTCAAGGTTCTTGATGGGGTCTTTATCAAACAAGCATGTTTATTTGCAGGCTAGGGAATTTCTGTAATGTCACAATCCTTCATTTATATGTTGTTACATATTTGACTTTTATCAAAAGGTAATCGCTCCTGTGATTTGGATATTAGACTTATTCATTATGCAATTTCAGTAACATTTTGATGAATTGTTCAGCAGCGCTGACTGATTTTGAACAAATATCTAACGATATAACTGCGATAATTTTGACTGATATTACAATTGCAATATGATTTGCAATACTAGAGGGAATGGTCATTTTTCCATCATTATTCTCATTTCCAATGAAAAAATTAAATTAAATTATGGAGTCATTTTCGCAAGTATCTGTACCAAACAAGGATATTTTCTTAATTCTGTAGAAAATGATGTGTAAGCCAGGACTACTCTGCAGCACAGCAATATTTAAATTAAAATGGTATTTTTACACACATTTTGCTTTTAACAAATATTACATCAGATTTGTAAATTGTAGTAGGCCAAAATGCAGTTTTGATAATATCTCCATTAATTGTTACAATCCAGCTGAGTGCTTATACTGTGTGTATTATGGTAAAATCATGTCATGTCAACACACTGCAGCAGAAATAAACAGAGGGAATGATCTTCCTGGAGACTCACTTTGTCATTGTTGGCGTATCTGAAGCCTGATATCCAGCCCTCTCCTGCCCACAGGCCGTCCTGGGAGTGTGGCGGGTAGTAGATTGGGATCGGGACATCCTGCACCCGTTCCTTCTGCCCTGTTTTTGGGTTGGCTCGGTGCTGGACTCCCAGAGGCCTCCAATGGACAGGGGTGGGTTCTTTCTGCTCGAGGGACTTGAGGTAGTGTTTAGGGAGACGAGCGTAGATGCCCTGCTTCAGTTTCAGGGCATCCCAGATTTTGGGGGGGTATTTATGAAGAGGCATAATGGGCGATCTTTTAAAGTCAAATCTGGAGGACAGAACATGGAAGATATCAGGATGAAACAAACAACAAAACTCAGCTCTGAACCAATTTTAAACATCTAATTTAAACATTCTGCAAGTTTGAAAGCTCAGCCTCTTCCACATGCACGAAATGATGATTAACCTACTTAGCTGACAGGAAATAATCCATTTCCATTTCAATAATTTATCGATCAAGATTTGAAGTCACAGCTTTACAAATGTTTAAAAATGTCAGATTTTATCAGTTTCATTCATTACACTTAATATTTTGGCTCCTGATCAGACCAAGCAACGTTCTGGGTTTGTAAATTACAATTATATACATTATGTGCAAAGGTACACTTTACACTGCAGACATGTCCCCATCACTTTTTGAAAGCATTTGTAAAAAAAATAAAAATCAGAAAAATTGCTTGCAAAGGTTTATTTGCACAAGAATTGAATAAGAATTGCAATGCAATGTAAATAAAGAAGAAACAGATCTGCGTTGCCCAAAAAAGTTACCTAAGCTAAAAAAACACAAGCTACTGATTACTGCATTATATTCCAGTGTATTTTTATATTTTAAATTGTCACCTGCCACATGAATATTGTGTTTGACTCTATAAAAATAAAGACATTTCCACAATAAACTGCTGCAGAAAATGACAAAAATTATTTTCCAGAATGCAGGAAATTAAGTTTTTAATGCTCAAAATCTTCTGTCTTGTTCTCGAGCCCTTAAATGCCCCCACCATTTTTCAACACAAAATGACACCTTGATTATTATTATTAGTCTTCTTCTTCTCACACATAAAAAAACACATTGGACTCAGGTAACATGTGTTTTAGTTTTGGTCTGTAATTGTGATTATTTTCATTATCGATTAATCGATTAGTTGTTAGTTCGAGAAAATTATAAAAAAAATGTTGGTCAGTGTTTCCCAATGCACAAAGTTACATCCTCAAATGTCTTGTTTTGTCATAAACTCAAAGGTGTTCAATTGACTGTCATAGATGAGCAAAGCTGAAATCAGAGATTTTTTTTTAAGAACTCAAAGCGATTAATCGATTATGATAAAAGTTGGCGATTGACAACTAATTCATTAATCAACTAATTGTTCAAGTTTTGGTATCTGTCAATATACCTAAATTAAATGATTATACAGTCTTTTAAACATACAAATAAACAACTGATGAATAAATAGTTAGCTATTTAATTGCAGCCATACAGCACTTCCTAATTTAATTAACAATTAAATCATTTGTATATTCCCTGAAATAATAAATTACAGTTAAATTACTTTTAAACTTAATCAGTTAGCTGCAGGTTAGGAGTTTCTGGCGAGTGGTAGCTTGATATCTCTTTTAAATAACAGATATTAATTTACAGACACGCTCAAGTGAATAACTTTCATAACGTTGCTGTTAACAGGACGTAGACAGGCCAACAACAGTTAGCTAACACATCAGCTAGCTTGACGAAACAAGGCATCTACGAGTCTAATACACTCTTGAGAATAAATTCAGAAGTCTGTTTTACCAGGTAATGAGAAAACAACAACCTCCACCAAATACAGGGTGGGTTTTTAATCCACGTTATTCCAAAATCAAGCAGGCAAGGACATCACACACACCATCCACCATTCAGGCTGGTTTCCGCATTGACTGGCCCGCCTACTGGACGGGGGAAATGATTGGATGGCAGGACAGGAAATTCTTGCAGATGATTGGCTTTCACAGGCTGTCAATCAATGTTTTTTCCGGGCAAAGCGGATGTAGATTCACAGTAATGTTCTCACCCATGATCCATGCACAGAACATGTAGGCCTATTTAAAGTATGTCTGCATTATTATTTCTTTCTTTACAATGTTAGCATTAAATCATTAATTTTATGTAATTTGAATTTATATAACACTGTAGATATACAGTGCTACAGCTACACTTAACTGATTTAAGTTTTTTAACAGGAAAATGTAGAAAATGAAACAACAGTCTGAAAATAATGAAATATAAATTGAGCAATACTCAATTTATATTTCATTATTGTCCTATCTATCATTTAATTTCTTAATTTCCTATCTAGCCTTCGACATAGTTAATATGGTTTGTGTTCAGAGGTAGTAAGCGATAAATATTAAGAATACTAAGTACTCATTATGCTGAATGGTCCTTTTTGAGTGTTATCTTATTATCTTACGTTATGACGCATTATATGAGTAGCATTTTAATGCCGTGGCTTGTCAAGGTGTAGCTGATTTTAACAACTTTATACATTGTTGTAATGTAAAATATTTTACAAATGGATCATATGTCTTGTAAATAAAATCTTTGTCTATATATAGACAGGTAAAGTAAGTCAAAATGTTACTAAAGGACAGTAGGCTACTTAGATGTATTGTGATGAAGAAAGTGATTTAGAAAAAACGTTTTTCCGGGCGTTTTCTTCTAATAAGTTGGACTTTTATATTCAACCCCGCCTTTCGCCCGATGTCAGCTGGGATAGGCGGTTGACGATGGATGGATGGACTTTTACATTGAAGTACAAGGACAAAGCTGGACAGGAAGTAGGCCCGTGACGTAATGAGAAGATCTAAACGGTCAAAAACTAAAAAAAAGACAGTTTCTAAAAGACAGTTAAGTGTTTACAGTTTATTATGTTCAAAGGAGCCTAAATCATGTTCAGCTATATGACTAAGAAGGGTTACTTCTATCCCATTTGTCCTTTATATAACGATAATCCACATCATACGCCACGTTGAAACAGACGGCATCTATCGGAGGTCTTTTCATACCTCACATACTGTAACTTCGCCCGAAAGGTGGAATTGAACCACTCTGCCGCTAAGCAGCTACAGGTTTGAAGCCTGCACCCCGGACCACCGAGGCTCATCCGGGCACTTATCAAATGCGAGTCAGATGTATAAATACCTCACAACAGCCAGACCTGTCTTAGTCATGGTGTCACAAAAGAAATCTTAAGTTACTTTGTATTCATCAAAGAAAGCTCGTGTATGCAAAGTACAATCACATGCTGTAAGCCCTAAAGCATATTTATGTAGAATAAACACAATAAAGGAAAAAATAGTCGTGTGTGCGGTGTTGTGGAAAGCAGACGCATTGTGATTGGCTGTCTGATGATAAAAAGGTGGAGCCACATCATTTCATCACAGGTAGGTTTGTACTGCACAGTAACTAGTAGGCGAACTATAACTGTCAAATACATGTATTGAATATATCAAGTAGGATGATGCATTGTTTGATCTGTATTAAAGAATTGTATTTTATAAACTGATCATATTTTGTAAAATAATGAGCTGTAAGGTAACTATAACTGTCAGATAGATGAAGTGGGGTAGAATTCTAAAATAGCACACAATGAAAATGCTCAAATAAAGTATAAGAACCTCAAATTTGTACTTTGCCACTTTCCACTAGTTCATAGGTACACAGACGTATATTTCCACATTTTGATTATAGTAGATGCTTTACTCATCTATATGCATTTGTTCTTGTACTTCCTCTTGCTGCTGTGACATAGTGTGGGATTAATGCATTTTCTATTATCTAAAAATTAACACAGACACACTTGTTTTAGTATTATTTTTGTTTTATTCTAAAACATACATGGAACAGAGTACAGAGGTTCCAGGTACAAATGAAAAAAACACCTCCATTTTTGTTGAATTTCTGGCTACTTCATATTGCATAAAAATCTTTGGTGTAGCACCGTGTTAATGTCAAAAAACTAACAGGACATTTACATATAATGTGCAGGCAGCGTTTTGAGAGATGTACATTGGTACATGGATATCAGATCATTCCTTCATTTTCCTCCAATGTAATTCTTTGGTTTAAAACAACTGACAGTCAGAGGAAGGTGTTCTCGATGACCAGAGTCTGTGGCTCTTCCTTTGTTTCCCCAGCTGGTGGTGCCAGCAGGCTCACAGACTCCTCTCCTAGGGGAGTGCAGCACATATTCCCAGCACAGGCCTTTCCACAGGCGAGGCTGCAGGCCAGGAGAGGAGGCAGGGAGGGGTCCTCTCTGTGGACGACTCGGGACGACTCACCACTCCCATTTCCTGCAGAGCAGCAAGCAAACTCTGGCTGAACGGTGCAGCAGCTCACACCCACACTCTGCAGCACCCTAGTGACTCCCGACATCAGATCAGCACACCTGGACATATGGAAATTATTCTATGTTAATACAATATACAGTTTTTATCTGTGCAAAAACATATTCATGATAACAAGGACTCCTATAAATAAATAAAATAATTGTCTGTCTGTTTGCTGCATCTCATCCGGATGCATTAAATAAAACAATATAAACCAGTCATTGCCAGTTTTTCTACTAACCAATGCTCACATTAAGTCTTACAGTTTAGTAATGGCACATTAAGTCAGAACTGCAAACACATGTACATCATAAGTGTCTGGTTATACTTTCCAGTTACAAAAAACTAATCCACACCTTCCAGCAAATCAGAATTCAGAGTTTTCAGTGGCTATCTTATAACCACCAGTCCAACTTCTTTTACTTCACCTGTGTGCTGGAAACCCAGCGTGGCAGTGTACATGGACAGAGGCCACTGTGAAAGATTCAGTTAACTGCCAGACGTGGAGGTCATGCACAGCTTGCACTCCAGGGACACTCGCAATCCTCCGTCCAAGATCAGAAACACAAATGTGTGGAGGTGTGGCCTGTAGCAGCAGCAGTCCGTACCTGTGCACCTGGAGAACAATGGTAACAGTCTGTACAGGTTTGGATACAACTGCAGAAAATAAATTATTTCTAAAATCGTCTTGAACTGATCCTTTATAAGGTGTTTATAATTAGTGGGTTGAATTTGGTCTTGATAAAAGCTGAATACTGCATTACAACTGAATGGCAATGACATGAACACACAGAGACTGACTTGTGGTGTGGCTGTGGAAATCAGGGTGAATACAGCTAGCAGGGAGAGAGCAGGATCCAGGTAAACCAGGAAGCCACAGGTCCCAGAGCTGTGCAGGCACTGAGGGCCGATCAGCAACATCACCAGGCTGTTGATTATAGACAGTAGGGAGGTACAAAGGCCCTGAACGACAGGGACGCACGACAGGAAACAGGCTGGTACGTTGCTCTTGATGTGATCTGATGACTTGCAGACTGGGGAGGTATTAGATGCATTTTGACTGTCTGAAAGAGGAAAAATCATTTTTTGTGATCATCTACAGTATGTCTGCTTTCGGTCTATAAAGATATAAACAGATTCTTAGGGATACTAAAGTGAGACAGGCGACAGTCCAAGGAGCTAAACTCTCACCAAGATACCCAATGCAGGTCTTGTCTTTGGAAATCACTGTGATGTCTTCTAAGTGTCTCATATCTGCAACACCGCTTGCTACTTCACAGTTGCTGCTGTCCAGTGGAGGTGCTGCATGGAGGTGGACAGCTGGCTCCAGTTGTGGGGCTTGAAAGTCAGTGTCAGGGTCGCAGGAGGTTCCCGGGTTACAGAGGACAAACGCACCATTGTGGAGCGAGTCCTCTACAGCAGATTGGACTCGCCCGATGGCATCCAGGACTCGCCCTGGCTCGGCCTTGCCTTTAGTTTCCTTTTTAGCCATGACTGTGGGAGTCGAACAGAGGAATTAAAAACAAACACGGACACTGTTTGATGTTCTTCACAGTAGAACATACACTTTGGCAGCTACTTCAAAGTGAAATTTATCAGGGCAATATCATCACCTGGACATGCACACTACTTATTCTGTATTAAGATTGTAAGATTATTATTACATAACACCATCATGAATAGCTTCTTCCACACAGACTAATTTAAACTCTGTACAGTCATTGTTGGTGAGACACAGAGAGGGGATGTGGAATATTACTTCAAAACTGCTTCATGAATCATTATGAGCTGCTACAAATTTAACACTAAAATAAATTGCAGCAGCAACATAATTATCTTACATGACATTGGACTTTAATATCCTTATGTACAGGACTCAACTAGCTGAAACAGATAAAAATGACGTGGTTAGGATCAGTACATGAAGCTACAGCTTGCATTCCGTTAGCATAGCTTAACATCAAGACTGGAACAAGAGGAAACAGCTAACAAATCGTTGTTTTCACACTTCGGTGTTTGTACGAATTACAAACAAGATGTAACATGTTAATTAATGAGCTTTACAGGTTGTTGTCTTTAGACAGAACTCTACTGTTTCCAGTTTTAATGCTAAGCTAAGCTAACTGGATGCTGGCACCAGCTTAATATTAACTGTATGGTCACGGTATCAGTCTTCTCATCTAACTCTGCAATAAAGTGAATATTTCCCAAAATGTCAAACAGCTCCCTTAAAGTACCTTTATAAACAGAATTAAATAGTAGCTCCTTGCAGTTTGTTGTGTAGTTTGAAAGCTGTGAAAGTGCAGGTTTCATGTGACCTCCCATGGCTTTATTGTTTGGGGTGCACAAGGGGGCTCAGTTTCATCTCCTCCCAAACTTTTTAACTGGCAGGTCTGTTTCCAAGATTATTTTTCAACCTTCTTAAATCAAAAATCCAACAAACAGCTTTGCAGAGGGAAAAAAAGAAAAGCAGGGTTTAAACTGCTCTCTCATGCTCTATATTTTCACTTTCACTTTTCAGCCAATTGGAAGACCATGAATGCTTTCAGGAGAGTGATTTATTTAAGCTGGTGTTACTGTGTAACTAATAAACCTTTTATAAAGATGATACCACAGATTGTTTTACTGTATAATTGTGCAGCAGCTCTGAAAGTGAACATATATTGAGCAGGCAATGTTACCTTTGTGGTTCACTTCAAGGTGAGATTTGGTATCTGGCCGTCTGCTGGCCCTGGCCCTCTCATCCTGCAGCTCATCCCAGTTCAGGCCGAGCACCAGCATCTTGTGGAGCACACTGACCGCTCCGACCACCACAAGCAGCAGGGGGCGCTTTACTGGGTGTGGATCCACGGTAAAGCTGATGATTTCCATTATGTAAGAGAGACACAGGAAGGCCAGGACAAGAGCAGAAATGAACGATCCCACAGTCTGAACCCTGCTGGTGGTGTAGGACAGACCGCAGCTGAGAGCTGGAGGCAAGAGTTTTGGGGAGAAGTGTTGATGAGAGGTGACCAGTGAGGCTGCTCCATGGTGAAGCTGAGGAGCAGGAGGTTGATCTGGGATGGCTGACCCATCAATGGCGGTCTGATTGCCAGGTAGAAGCTTGACGGATGACTGTGCAGGCAGATTGGAAAGAAGTCCTGCTGAGGAGAGGAAGGCATGTGGGGGAGACGCAGGGGAGTCCAAAGAGGAGAGCGAAGGTTTTATTATGTGTGCAGTTTGAGGAGGAGGAAGAGCCATGCGCATGAGGATGAAGAGCGTGTGGAAACCATCCACCAGCATGATGAGTGACTTGCACACCTGGCTGATGGCTACTTCGCACACCAGCAGCAGAATGGTCACTCCCAGCATGCACCAGTGTAGCACCCTCATACCTGCAACTGAGAGTATAAAGCGCACACTAAAATACTTCATAAATGCAAACCCACAACGGGCCTTTTGGAAAATAGCCCCCTCCTACTTCCACTCGTCACGGATCAAGTTCCTTTAGTTAACTTGAAGGGTATAAATACAGACTAAGCTATTTATTTTGAATCTCTTTATCTTATAAAGGAAGATCTTACATTCACAAATACAAATGGTCTAAAAATAGACAATACAAATACAAATAGCCTGCAACATTTCAAAATAGAAATCAAATATAAGGTTATATTAAAGCATTGTATGGTCTGACAAATAGTAAAGCAATTAAAACAGATTTAAATATTTTTCTAAATGCCTTTGTCCTTGTTACATGCCCTATGGATCTAGTCGTGTCAGGTTCTATTATTCTGTCGTTTTATGTAGCCTACTTTTGTTTTTGTTAAAATTTTTGTATGAGATGAAAAAGATTCAGTTAAAAAAACAATTGTTGCTGGTAGTTTAATCTATAAAAAATATATTTTTACATTGATCATATTTTAATGCGTAAAATATTATTCTTCAAACTACAGCTGTCAGATAGTCAAGTATAATCTCTCCCTCTGAAATGTAGTGGAGTAGAAGTATATGGTTGGAAGCACCTCAAAATTGTACTTAAGTACAGTGCTCTAGTAAAAGTTACTTTCCACCACTGATTTTAACATTAATTTTAAATAAACTACACCAGGATGCCACAACATGACTGAGCCTGACTGGATTACCATTCAGTCCCGCATGATTTTGAGATAGTTTACTTGAGTATTTTCCATTTTCTGTTACTTTATACTGCTAGTCAGATTGAAGATTCAGATTGAATTGATGATGTATTAATATAGTTTAAGAGGAGACATATACATACAAAAACTGTAAAACCAGCTGCAAAGTTAATACTTTTGTACTTTTGAATGCACAACTGCTTTTCCCACCACTGGCTGTAAGTCATGAATAAACCAGTGTCCACATGTAACACAAACTATACTAAGCTGCACTTCAAATCAAAATTTAAGACAAATGCCTACATGACTACATTTTTTTAGTTTAATTACCCCAGAAAAGTGGACGACCCTCGGCGAGCAACCAAAGGCAAGTTGATCCGTGTGGTGAAATCAGAAGAATGTCATTCATCGTGCTCACCATCTCTCCCTCTCTCTGTCCCACCACACTCCTCCTCTGCTCTAATCGCAGTCATGTGAACTGGGGTGGGGGTTGGGGGGTGGTATCGTCCTCTCCTCAGTTATCCCTGTTTGCATTCCCCCTTTCAGCTACTTGGTGGGAGAAAATACCTTCAGCGGACAATCAAACAGCCCACCCACCCTTCATACTCTCTGAGCAGATCAAGTGAAGCTAATTTGCACTAATTAGATCCCCATTGTGTTGTCAGGATTACAGATATGAGAGCTCGTGTTACTTAACCAGATGAACAAGAAAACCTTGCCTACTGGAAACATCAGGCTGCTTTATCCAGAATGAACAGACTAATCATGTCATAATTATGCTGCAAGTAAGCAGCAGTGTATGAGAGTCTTGGCCCATCATAAAGCTTGATCTTTTCAGGTGGATATTTGTGATTTCCATCTGATAGAATGGTACGTCCATTAACCAAATGGAGCTATTCAATGTTTACACTACCCAAACATCATGTAGCTTCAATCAAACCAAGCGTTGGAACAAGCTGATATAGAACATAAATGTGGTAGACAGTGTAGGGTGGGTGTTCGATATACTCTCCAACCTTAAAGCGAGCCTATGTAACTTTTTTCAATCAGTGGTCACTCTGGCAGTTATAGGACAAAGGTAAATCTTAAAATGTATTAATTTAGTACTATTAGCAGCCATAAGCTACTGGTATGGCAACAGCACGGTGAAGTGAGCATTTTATTGCTTATGAACTGTAGGAGGGATAATGTGTTATCCCTAAATTACAAAGTCTCTCTAAGCTGCATGAAGGGAAAATGGAAGGAATAGTTGGACACTTTATACCAAGACATAGATGGATAGATTGATACCACTCTGAAGTGTGTATATCAAATATGAAGCTACAGCCAGGAAACAGCTTAGCATACAAAGTGGAAAGAGGTGGAAACAGCTGGCCTGACTCTGTCCACAGGTAACAAAATCCGTGTTCCAGCACCTCTAATAAGTAGTCAGATTTTGGACAGAGCCGAAATTACTGTTCCAGTTTCCAGAATTTATGCTAAGCTTAGCTAATTGTCTCCTGACTGTGTGGCGCCAATCTTCTTACCTAACTCTCAGCAAGAAAGCGAAACTTATTTCCCTGAATGTCAAACAGTTCCTTTTAAGGCAACTTAATTTAATCTGTATTTGTTAGCTTATTCAAGCTTTGTCTAGGTGGTGCAGCCTCTCTGTCACCCTCTCAGCACTCATGATGCCACAGATGACTCTGCTGTCCCATCGGCCCTGCTCTCGTGTGCCAGGGGTTCGTTGCAGTCCACTGGACTGCGTATCAACAGGCCAGATAGGGGCTGACACCACGGATAAATCCCTACTGTTCTACCAGCATACCGGCACATTCCTGAGGCACGGCTAAGCCCAAGAACCAGCGAGGAAGAATTTGATCACTTGCCACTGTCCCTTAACAGAAAGAGAGGCCAAAGACCTGGCAGCTTGGCTACCTTTACCTTTGGAGAATTTCTTTAAAATTGACCCACTCTTTGGGCAACTTGGAGGATTTGGGAAAATCTAAAAAACACAACATTGACATAAAAAGCTATGTCAAACATATTTACAAGCACTTGCCTATTTACACATCCAGCAGACATGAAGCAACATAGCATGGCATTAAAATGCAACATTTTGCAATGCATAAGCCCAAAGCATAGTGCAAAAATAGTTTCCTGTATCAGGAAAATCTTAGCCAGTTAAAGAAATAGTATGTAACTTTTCTGCATTAAAATGTCTAAACACAATAATATATTTGTTTATATTTTGTGTACAATATCCCAAATGTTTCAAACAAGTTTCAAACCCTGAGAAATACATAATTTTAATCAAGGTAAAGTTTCATTTGTTCACCTTTCAATGGCGTCACATCCCCTCTGCTAAAAGATTTTATTCCTTTTTCCAAAGTTGGAATGTGTCCTGAAATGAATAAATTCTACGATTGACAGCTGATCAGTTTCTCCAGTAGCAGGCAGTCTTTTTTTTTCAGGAGCTCAGAGACAGTCTTCTTTCACAGAATGTCAAAAAACCCAGCGTGGATAATAAGCTGGATGTTACCATGCATGAGTCCCCAATCAGAATAGTGCCTGGTTTATCAGGTGTGGAGTTAGCAGTGTTTGGCTTAGCAGGGGTTTTGTAGCTATTTCTTGGGTTTTGGTCAGTCTTAAAGAGGTGGTATTATGCTTTCTGGCTTTTCCCATCTCCTTTATTGAGTTATATACCTTTCTGAGCATGTAATAGGTTTGCAAAGTGAAAAAGCCCAAAGTCCACCGCAAAGGGAGTTCCCATCTCCCACAGAAAAAAACTGCTCTGAACTGCCTGAAAACAGCTCGTTTGTAGTCCAGCTGCTAAATGCGCCTCATATAATGCTCGCCAAGCAGTCCGACATGTCAAAAACACTGATGGAAAAACACTGAGCTGTAGCGAACACCTCTCCTCTCCCTTCTAAACACTAGCTACCCTCCAGGCAGTCAATGGACATAAAGTTGTTACTGTGATGTAGAGACAGAGCTCAGTTAAAACTTTATGAATGAACGATACTTTTTTACAGCAAGTCTTGCTCCAGTCTGTGTTCCTGAGCTGGTAAGGGGAATGTGTACAGCTGAAACAGTCCTGTTTACTGGCTTCTCATTGGCCCGCCCTTCTCTGCTTTTGATTGGCTAGTAGTCCTTAACTAGGAACTGTGCATGTGCAACTCCCAACAAAGATCATTTACAGACAAGATGTATCACTCCATAGCTAAAACGAAGCCTTCAACACAGGGTGAAAAGAGGACCTGTAATGTAACTGCAATGTGCAGTATGACAAAAAATATGGTGTTTTTTGAAAATTAAACCATGTAAACCTGTTCTGGTACAACGCCTACACAGTTTTTTTTGCTTACTTGCTGGATTTGCATCTGTAGTGGATGTCATCAGACCAAGTCCTGGTTGGAGTTGATGTTTTCTTTCTATTATTGGTGCTGTGCCGGTAAGAAGAGTCATTTGGGAAGGCTAGTTTGGTTTTACGGGGTTGCACAAGAAGGTCACCTGGTAGAGTGCATAACATTAAGGCTAAGTCGTTACTGCTCTCTCTCCCGCCTTTACTGTCTCTCTCTGCAGCTGTCTCTATCTAATAAAGTAAAAATCTTAAAAATCACCTTTTTAAAATATTTTGCAAAACAAATGAAAAATTGCATTTGATGTTTCATATCCCACTGAATTTTCTAGTTCATACTGTACATACCTGTGAAGTAATATAGCCATATTGTCATTCAGTTGTCACAGAGATACTTTAATAAATATCAGTGGTGGACGAAGTATTCAGATTTTTTCTTACTAATTAGTGCTACTTAAAGCAAGGGTTGGCAATGTTGTCGAAACTAGCACTGAGACAGCAAGATGCTGAAAGTATCCAAACTGAAAA
Organism: Lepomis macrochirus; assembly: GCA_024633595.2. Lineage (NCBI taxonomy): Eukaryota > Metazoa > Chordata > Actinopteri > Centrarchiformes > Centrarchidae > Lepomis > Lepomis macrochirus. The sequence goes on from JALXJV020000009.1 coordinate 15,343,526, forward strand.
AATCCCACCCCTTCCCTTCAGGCCTCCCTCCATAGCCAATCCCCCAAAACACAACCCTGATGGGCAGAGTGCAGGCAGATAGGCCGGCCAAAGGCCATGCATATTAGTCCTTCAGCAACACACAGATACCAGTCTTTTTTTATATTGTTGTGTCCGAGTATTTGATTTATTGATTGTACGTAAAGAAATTTCAACAAATATAACCAAAAATGCTTCTTAAATAAATTGCTGATCCCAGCTCTAAGTAGCAGTAGTAAAAGTATAGTAATATTGGAAACACATTGAACATAAAAATCAAATAAAAGTACTTTTTATGCAGAACAGTCACTTTCAGAGAAAAATCTTAGTCTGCACTCTATTAAACAAATGTCAAATAAATGCTTGTGGAGTAAAGAAAAGTGTACTATTTACTCTGAATAGTAGCAGAGCATAACTACAAAGTAGCATCAAAGTTAGTGGCTTCAAATTGTGTATAGAGAACACAGTAAATACAATTAATACTAAATCACCTCCATGAAAACCTAGCATTAGAGTCAAGACAAATCTGTGATATTTTTTCTTAAAAATAAAAGAAACAATCATCAGAATTTTGCAAAATTGCTTTTTATTGATCTTTTTGTTTTCAGCTTTAATCACCTGCAATTTCAGTTTCAGTCACAATATTACTTATTTGCTAATTGTGCAATAGTGGTAGCCTAAGTGTAGTTTTACAGCATTTGCATAAGAGATATCTTTTTATATAATTCCTTTCTTACTATTGTGCTACTACTTCTGTCAGTAGTTGCTGGTGTAACCTTGTTCGAAGAAGTGAAAGTAGGTGAACGTCCTGTGCAGGTGAAAAATAAATTCCTTTGAAACAACCAGAACAAAATTTAGACTATAACTAGTCAATATTTATGAAACAACAGACTGGTCTGGTTTGACTCCCTGCTGAGAGCAGGCATCAATCAGTCTAACATTAAGTTAATCATCTTCGTATCTTAGACTGAGGAAATTAAACTGGCCTGCTCTATCTGTTAACCTAACAAAACAACTTCACAGAAAGAAGACTTTACATCGACGGACTCTTCACCCTGAGGTGCACAATCACATGTTTCATACCAATGTGTACAGAGAAAGTGCCTCAGGAGTTTCTCTAACCACATGAGGAGTCATAATAAACAGAGAACAAGATGTCAACAGAACATTAGGAAATGTTTTATTTCAACCAGAAATCCAGACTCAATTAGAACTACACTGAGCAACAGCAAACTACAATCACTGTATGGCAGGTTTGTGTGTGTGAAGACAGGCCTTGATTCAGTAACAGGAATTATCAAAACGCACTGTGATATGAGAGAGACACTCTATGGATATTTTGTGTGCGCTTGACTGCAGGATTGCACGTCATCTTTATTAACCAACAATTTTAATGGCTTACAATAACCTTTGCTCCAAACACACTACCATTTTTTTCAGGAGGAAAAAAATCAAACCATAAAAAAAGAGGGTGATAAAATAAGTAAGTAAAAAATAAAAGTCACCTTACATTACATTTTCTGGAGGTGGTGATACTTTGTGTTATGTGTAGGTGGCGGTTAGAGATAAAAAATTAAACACTTGCATAGAAAGGGAGGGTTGGGGAGGGAAATGGCAAATATTTCCCAGCATTCATGTTTTTTGTGAATCTTGAATACAAAATGAAATGAATGAGAAATTAAATGTATTAAAGGAAACTAAACAGTTGGCTTGGGTCCTAGACAAGGTTTAAACAACATATATTCAACAATATTTGCATGCATTTAGGCCAGTGGTTCCCAACCTGGGGGGCAGAGCCCTTTAAAGGAGCCACAGGATAAAACTCGGGCCATGAGATGATTCAAGGAATAGATTGTAATTTTTGGGAAATATACATAATTGTTGTCTTGCAGAGAGTTTGATAAAAAGATCAATACCACTCTCATATCTGTACACTAAATACAAAGATACCACCAGCAGATGGTTAACTTAGCTTAGCATAAAGACTTGAAACAGGGGGAAAGAGCTAGCCTGGTTCTGTCCAACAGTTGCTTTATTCTGAGGGATCATAACACAAAAAGGTTACAGAGAAAAGATTGGCAATTGCTGCTTTAGTTAGAAAAAAAAGGACCCTGTGTTAGACACATTTGACTCATTGTGGTAGTTTGTAAGTGTTGTAGGGTAATTAAAATCGCATCTAATAACATCTGACGGTCTCAAAACTCTCCTCACTGTACTGTTGGAGCATTATTGGGCGGGGGTGGATTAGTGCAGCCTGGAATTCCTTCAGAGGAGAATTTCAGTAACACATACTGAGCAGCTCCCACCCTGTACTCAACCCTGCGCCACCGCTACACACCCTCACTACAGGAAACGTGAACAACGTGAACAATGTGATAGGGTGTGAGGGGTTTTACTGAAATACTTTTAAAGGGCATGAAATGGATACAATTATCAAAAATGACTCCAAGAAACAAAAGCAAAGAACTTCAACATCATTTTGGGTTAGCAGAAACATGTTTTTCTGCTTCTCTTATCCTCAGACTTAACTCCTTTGTAGGGTCCCGACCCACAGGCTGGGAACCAGCGGTCTAGAGTCATGGGTGCACTTCTTGGAAAGAGGTGTTGCTTTTGAATATTTTGCATGTAGTTTTTTGCCGTGCTAGTGGTGTGGCTCTGTGGCAATGCTGATTGGTCCACCACTTTGGTCCAGACAGAAATATTTCAACAACTATCGGAGGTCATGACATGAAATTCATGGTGCCAAAATGATGAATCCTTTGGTCCTGACTTTTCCTCTAGCACAACCAGCAGGTTAACATTTGCAGTTTTTAGTGGAATATCTCAACAACTATTGGATGGATTGCCATGAAATTTGGACCAGTCATTCATGTCACCATCAGGGTTAATGGCACTAACTTTTATCCCCTGACTTCATCAGGGCAAACAAATGGCAACCCCATCAGCCTCAGTAGTAGTTTGAGGGCTATTTCGCAAATGTTAGCATGTTAACATGATGAACTAAGATGAACATTATACCTGCAGTACATCAGCATGTTAGCATTACTATTCTAAGTGTGTTAGCATGTTAACATGATGAACTAAGATGAACAATATACCTGCAGTACATCAGCATGTTAGCATTACTATTCTAAGTGTGTTAGCATGCTGATGTTTTGTTTTAAATCCTTTATTTAAACAGGTGAAACATGATCTCTTTAAAATAGAGCCCTGTGAGCAAGTATAAACCTATACAGTTAAATATGGACAGAAACACAAAAGAATTCACAGATTGATCTGATTTTATACAAAAACCTGATTTTGATCTTCAGTTTGCTTGTCAGGTGTTTCACATGGGTCTAAAAAGTGAGTCTAATTTCAAGTCAGATTCATATGAGTCAATAATTAACTGACCTTGAAAATAGCATACATTTTTTCAGAATTTAAAACAAGCTCATGTTTGGAAACATATCTGAAATGTATCAAAATCAGACTGTAGATTTGCAATGGCCAGATGTGGGATAAAAATAATATAATCATCATAAAAATGTACATTACAATTTGGAATGGAGATAACATTGTTTGTGCATATGGTGAATAAAAGAGGACCTAGAATACATCCTTGTGGGACACCTATACTAACCTTAAGAGCACTTGGAACCATTGGAAACTACTGCCTGAGTTCAATCAGTCTAAACTCTGTATGAAGCATGAAGGTGGGTCAATTTGCGGCTACGTCTCTTCCCGTTTCACATAGAAATGAACTGAAAGCAAAGTTTGCCCCCATTCATTTTCTTTGTGTAGCTTATTCTGTAGGTACATGGCTTACAAACAGCAGAGTGGCTAGTTCAAGTCCAGCAAGGACTACAATAGGGAGTGTGGACTGGTAGCTCAAGAGGTGCCAGTCAACCTCTTGTGCACTACAGAGGTGCCCTTGAGCGAGGCAACAAACCTCAAAACTGCTACCAAACAATTGACCACAAAAATGCCTTGGTGGGTCAGGAGGTTAAGTCTTTATCTGCTGTGGATTAATATCTGTGATGGGAAAGATTATTGTCCTCTTGTCTACGTTCTGTCATTCAAGATTACAGAAAACAACAAAGTTCTGCTTAACACAACATCACAAATTGTAGGACAAAGTGCAGGTTGCTTATCACACTATTCACAGCTAGCTTGAGAGCTCTGAAATGCTCACCATGACGAGCAGAAAGTAGTGAAAACAATGTTGCACTATTTGTTCACTTCCAGTAGGTTTTCGGCATTTGGGTTAAATGAACAAATTAAATCTCAACCACATTCTTTGGAAATGTGAAAAAAAGGTTGTGCCATGTGAAATCCAAACATATCTTTCTACTATGATAAAACTCTGCTAGCTACCCACATGAGCTAACTGTAAAGTGCAGCTTTATATGATGGCTGAGGTTATCTAAACACCCAAAATCACATTCTTTTGGAAAAATGTACGTAACCACCCTAAGTTCAAGAGGATTCAACTATTTTTATGTTTTACAGGAAAAAGACAGCTTTTGATATAAAAATATTCATAGATACTGTTCACATAAACTTGCAAGTCGTAATTTCAACTGGGAAACTTGGACTTTTTTAGAGGCTTTGACTTGACGCTTTATATTAGAGTACCTGAAAACCAAACAAATACGGACTCCTTACATCAGTGAAATACTATTCAATGTAATTAGCCCCAAATTTTATGGTTATCTAGTTACATTGTCAATGCAAAATATTTTAATCCTCATACGACCAACGCAAGTCATCAACATGGGAATCTCCCATCTCTATCCATCCTATATGATGTGCACCTGGCATAAAAACAGCCTCAACAAGCTGCTAGCATGGCTGTAGACTCTTGGTCTTAGTTGTATTTTTGTATAATGTTTAAAAGGTCTGAAACACCTTAAATTATCACAAGAAACCAAAGCAAAGATTGGAAAAATGCCAGAAAAGTTTGGGCATCAGAATCATGTTCTTTCTGCTTTTCTATTCACAGGTTGGGAACCAGTGCCAGGTTTGGTTTAAGGCCCCTGCAAAGGGCTGTACATTAGTGCCAAGACATAATCTACCTGCCTGATGTCTCACTACAACAAAATATGATTGTCATTTTGCACAGCCACTATCACTCACTCAGACAGCGGCTGTAAGAAGTATTAAAACCTCCCTGGACTTTGTTAGACAACACTGAATCATAACAGATGTAATTTCTTTTTTGGTACTGATCAACAGAAAGTGAAAATAAAAACCTACTTTTATAAGGACTGCACTTTTTTTAACATTAACCAGTACTTTTTTATAGTGACATAATGACTGCACGGCTAGTCTGTAATCAAATTAAACATTTTCATAAGAGGTTTCAAAGGTCACACATCTGAAAAAGTCATCAGCTGTAACCAAAAATCTCAAACAAACGTGATCTGAACACATTTCTTCCTGTTAGTCCAAAACAGAGTAATTTCACTGAAACATTCACTCATATTAGTCATTACATGCATTTATTTGAGAGGAACAAATTTCGCCATACAGATCTTTGTGATTACCAGCACATTTCAATTAAGTTAACAAATTATTAAAAATCTCTAAAAATTAAAGCATAACAAACAGTGGGGGCAAACTATCTGTTGGGTGGAGAAGAGCAGGAGGGTTGAATGCTGCTCCTTCTAAGAAGAAAAAACAACAACATACATGAAGCTGACATCTCATGTAAAGTTTTACTGCCTCCTCCTGGAAAATTCAGGACAGGAGTTGGATATGAACGCAGACATCTGTTGATGCTGTTCAGACTGTGACATCCTTTAGTAGAGTCTCCACTGTAGGAAAACACAACCACCAGCTCCCTCTCGTGGCAACAGCTTCACCCAGCAGAGTAGTGTTAAAACAACAAGGACTTTTATGTTTGCTGCTTCCTTGCATTTGCTTTCATTACTGCACCCCGACTGCCACCAGTCAACCATTCAATCTTATTTACCTTTTCTTCCAACACAAATCCCCCCCCCCAAAAAAAAAACTAAACAAAAACTAAATATTTGCTCTAGTTTGAATCTGAAATATACATCAAAAATGGGGTTAATCTTAAAAAGTAACCCCCAAATGGAAAAGAAAGATAAAATGAGGAGAGTGAAGAAGAAAACGGGGAAAAAAATCAGAAGGCTCATATAGCTATAAAATAAATACAAAATAACTGATTTCTCAAAGCAGCCAAACAAAAAAAACCAAGACTGAATCTGAAGTGGTGAGGTTGAAGGCAACATGAATGATGAGCCGGAGAGGTGAGATGGCACAAAGTACCGGAGGAAGACAGAGGGACAGGAGGAAGGAGAGGGGAGATGATGACAGAGACCGAGCTGCTTTTCTTGAAACAGTTAAACACAACAAAAAACGGTCGACCAAAAGCAATAATAGAGTCAAGGAAAATAAAGTATTTTTTACTGTAAATAACTCAAAAAAGCAGAAGCATCTAGTTTTCCAACAGTTAGCAGGAGTTCGGTTTTTCAGCTGGGAGCAAACTGCCAACTTTGCGTCTTTCAAAAAGCGATTTAATTTTTTTTGTTGTTGTAGCGGAGGCAGGCGGGAGAGACAGTTGCGGCTCCTCCGCATCATATCTGAGGAGACTGACTGGAGGGGGGACGCCGATTCCTGAGGGGCCAAGTGAGCAGAAGATGAGAAACAGACAAGGGAGAGGTCACTCTGGCAGAGGTCCCTAAAGACCCTAGAGGTCCCTTTTTTTCATGTCTGAAGGAGGAGAATGGTCGGGTGTGGAGACGCAGACATCAAACTTGACATTTAAACAGACTCGTAATCATCTTCACCTTCCCTGGATATAAAAGCCTTTGACGGTGACCTCCTTCCACCTCTAGAACAAGTGTTTAAATCTAGCAGGTACGCTCAGAAGGGGGTCTGTCAGTTATTTTGTCTTCCAACTGTGCCATCAACCCCACGTTACTCATTATCAGCGTCATGTCTTTGTGTGTGTGTGTGTGTGTGTGTGTGTGTTGTGACAAAAACTTCAACTTCTAGATATTTCCTGAAACTACAGTGGAAATCTACACAAGAGAAAAGGTAGGGACGTGAGAAAAGTCTGTGTTCCTTCTTTGGTTAGTGTTTTATCCTCCCTCCTTCGCCCCCCGTCTTGCTTCTTTCCCGCTCACAGGCGGCTGCTTGTTTGTAAAGATCGCAGATTGACAAAATGTAGTGATAGCAGGGTGATTTTATTTTCCCCCTTCTTCCTCGCAATGTGCATGTGTATGTGTGATTCAGTGGTTGATGTAGTGTGGATATAGAGGATTCCTTTATTTACCACAGCCAAGCTCGAGACGTTGAGTTTGTCCTTTTTGTGTCTTTCCATAATTTCCTTGTATTTTCTTGTAGAGCTTGAACTGTAATATTGGGTCTTCTGTCCTTTATGAAAAAAGTTCTGTTGGTGGTAAAGATAAAGAAATGACAAAACATTAAAGAGCAACCAGTCATGTAGTAGAGCCAGACAAAGTCTCTGGGTGTTGTTTTCTCCGGTCCTCACAGTCCCTGTAGAATAACCAGAGGAGATAAATTAGTCCTGAATGTGGAAGAGAAAATTAGCAAAACCAAACTCAATAACAGCAAACCTAATTATCCATGACTGAACATCCATATATGATTCATGTTTGAGCATCAGGCTTAGTGGTGTTTTAACTTCAACTGACAGATTACACTCGCCTTTCTAGCTTTATAAATTTCTCCATCTTGTAGGTGAAACCTTTTTGCTCAGCATGAACACTGTCTGAAGCCAGTACACAATGTTTTTTCTCAGCAGAGCAGCACTTGAAGTCGTCCATCATTGACTATATTGGATGTGTTCAGCTTAAAAAAAAGTGTGCTGATCAGACAGGTTCTAAATGAGCCAGAACCACTTTAATTTGAGGTAAAACCAAAAGTATCATTGCACAGAAAAGTATGGCAGGTCAATGTTTAACAGGAAGTCTGACTGGCCGACAGTTTGGGTAATAATTAGAACTGGCCTGTGTTTTCTCTCCCAGTTGGACCCATTCTTAGTGAAGTTGCTGTATTTCAAGATCCTAGCAATTCCACTGGTGTGTATAAAGTGTATATATAAGTAGTTTTCCTTTAAATGATCCATAAAATTATATTTCTACTTCCTTAATGAGATGTGAGTGATCATTGTGAGCTAAAGACCAATGGGATCTTGTTCACGGAAGGAAAGGCTGTATAATTATAGGAGGGAAGAAGTTATTTTCATTTTTAAATAAGGTTTTTATATTCAGACCTACTTGTTCAGCATTAAATCACTAACAGATGTAAAGTGATTTTGTAAAAGTGAATCCTTCTAGAAGTTAAAGTCCCTGTTGCATGGAAACTCTACATTATGTCAGCAGTGTGACTGTGAATCTATGACTACTTGTGATTATTTTTATACACTCATCGAGATAAATGTTTACCTTACTGCCTCATGGTGCTTCTCTCCCCGTCTCCAAACTGGCTTCTAGCAGCAGCTCCTCCAGGTCTTGTCCACAGCTGACGCTCACTACACAAGTGACACATCGAACAGATTTTCACACCTAAAACCAACTGTGCATGTTTATGTATTATTCATAGATCTGTGATTACGGTCACTTACCATGCTCCATCACACAGCTACCGGGCTTGGGGCTTTCAGCTTCAAGAAGATGGAGGGAAAACTCGGGCTTCAGGCCGTTGGGCAGAGCTGAACTGGCCACCTCCTCTGGAGCCTCAGCAAAACACTCGTCCTCGTCTGCAGAGCTCTCATCCGGTGAATCCTCCCCCTCGTCCAGGGAGACAGACCCAGTGGAGGCAGGCTCTGGACTCTTTGAAGTTTCTGGAGGATTTGAGTCCAGAGCTCCACCCTGAGTGACAGATGATGCTTGTTGATCAGTCTGGACAGTGAGAACAGGCTCTACTTCCTGTTCATCTGCCTCTGTTTGCTGCTTTGGACATGGATCCTCATGGGATTGCTGGCTGTATTTTTTCTCTGTTAAACTCGTTTTTTCATCTTTTGACAAGTCAGCTGGTGTGCCCTTCTCCTTCTGTGGCGGAAGTGACTCCTCTTCCTCTTCTTCTTCTTTCTCTGTTTGGTTCAGTGCCTGGGTCTCCTCTGACGCACATACTAGGTCATTCTGCAGCTGTTCAAGGTTAGATGTTGATGGCTTCTGCTGCGTTTCTGCTGCAGGGATACTAGTCTGGGTTTGCCTCAGTTCATCTAGATGTTTACGCTCTCCTGTGCTATCAAGGGACATTACCCGTCCCTCATCTTCTATAAGACCTTCCTCCTCTCCTTTCTTCCCTTCTACAGAAGTTGGCGCAGACTGTAGGCTTTCAGTGCTACCTGTTACCTCGTCAGTAAGCGGAGATGCCGTAGCCTGCACTGATGAGGAATCTGAAGGCAGAGCTGGTGCTGGTTGACTTGGATCTGTCGCTTCTGTCTGGTCTAAAGTGCTAGCTGTAACATCTTCTGTGGGTTGACTTGTAGGCTGTGGCTCAAGTATGTGGGTCTGTGTAGTATTTGGTGCGGACTCTACGTGTGCTACAGGACTTTGCTCTGTCAGTTTACAGTCTGTTGACTGGGCAGGTGAGCTCTCCTTCACGTCCTCCTGTTGTGTTTGCGTAGGTGTTAGAGATGAGGGCGGCGTCTGCGTCTGCTGTATCGTGGGTGTGACTACAGGCTTCTTTGAGACCTCTTTAACCTGGCTGGGAGCTGCAGGTGCATTTATCTGAAACTGTAGCTGCTGCTGCTCAGGGGGGCTCTCCACTCGAGTTACCATGAAGATCTTATGACCCCTCCCTGGACTAGAGACAGATATACAGCGACCAGGAGATGGAGGGGTGCCGGAAGGAGCTGCGGATTCTCTGACGGTGATGCCAGAAATGACACTTGGCCCACCAGCAGGTGAGGCAGATGGCGAGGAAGGTGTACGTGAGGCACTGAGGACAGGCTCTGCAACAACTGTCTGGGTTTGAGGAGCAGTCTGGTTTAAGCGAGTAGAGTAGTTTGACGTGGAAGAAGAGTTCGTTACTACCTCCTCTTCCTCGTCCTCTGTGTCCGAATCCGACTCCAGGATCACTTGAGGAACGCTCATCTCAGAGCTTGCTTTTGACTGGCTGCTCGTCTGAGCTTCATTTCCTGTTGTTTCACCTTCTATCACTTCCTCTCCCTCTTTCTCCTCTTTGTTCCCTTTCTCTTCTGGCGCTGGTTCCTCCTCTTCTTCTCTGGTCCCGTCCTCTGTTGCGATTTCAGCCATGGATGCTGATTGCCTCATGTTCTGCTCTGTTTCTTCCTTCTCCTTAGCCAGGACGAAGTTCCTCTTGCAGCCATTCTGGATTTCAGCCAGCAGGGCGCGCTGGGTCTCAATGAAGCTCTTCACCTGAGAGACAAGACAAAACAAAACAAAAAAGTCTCAAAAACGCAACAAAAACCACAAGAACACCAGAAATAACAAAGCAATCCCTGCAATGAGCTTTCGAGCCAGTACCTTCCTTCAGTCTTCTGTTTTAGTCTGTAAAATGATCTTATTATCAAAACACAATTTTCTATAAAAGCTAAGGCTTGGAGCGCCCTGGTGGCCCATGTCTCTCTCTTCCCTCATTTCCTGTCATCTCCGCCGTCAGCTATCTACTAGTGTTATTCTGTATTGTAGTTACTGTCAACAAAGCCAATGAAAAGGCCAAAACCAAGGTTGCATTAGTCCTTTTCTTAACACTTTGACTTCTCTACCCTGTTTGTAGCCCTACTGCAGACATACAACTTAAAAACAGTTCAGGGACATATAAATAATTTAAATAATTTCTTCAAACAGCTGGGCATTAGCAAATGATAGTCAAAGAGGAGCAAATATTGCATATTTGGGGGATTGATTGTAACAGCTGATTTATTTATTTGTATTCATAGCACCAGGGATGTGTATTTGGGACTGACTAAACTATAGGGTCCATGTTCAGTGAAATTAACGAACATTTACCCGGTGCAACAGTGTGGCGCACCGATGTGTTTTTAACAGTTATTGGACAATAATGGAGATATATGGCACAGGAGAACAGGGGTGCAGCCAGTGCTTGTTATTGGGATCAATTCATTGTTGGTTTTAGTCTTAGATTGACAATAAGAACAATATGTGCCTACTACTGCTTATGCAGATACCCAATGAAGGATAAATGTCCACTTCGATTTTGGACTATATTCTACCCTTTACCTGCTCTCCTCTATCCCCTTCCCCTTGCCTTGTCCCCATGCTCACAGTTTCTTTCTTGGGCTCCCGGTCAAGGTCGAGTCGCAGCAGAGAAGTGTTGACTTTCAGGGCGAGCGACAGAGCCATCAGTCCGCCAGTCTTGATTTCATTCTCTCGAAGGTCGAGGCGCAGCAGTCTGGGGCTCTCGGCGATGAACTCAGCCACGGCCACAGCTCCTATAGCACACATGAGAAAAAGAAACGGGAGTCAAAACACGCAAGACAGCAAAACATCTTCCACAAAAAACTGAAGCAGTGGCGCATGAGTGCTAGTTCACACCTTCGCAGGACAGTTTGGTGGAAGCGAGGCCCAGTCTGAGCACAGAACGGTTGCCAATCAGTCCATCTTTCAGCTTATGGATGCCTTCGTTACCCACCGAGTTATGGCCGAGGTTCAGAGTCTCCAGACTCTGGGTGCATGGCTGAGGGAGGGAGAGGACAACAGAGGAGAAGCATTTCTTTAGGTATGGGAGCGTGCAGCTACAGAACAACATTCATTAACCCTGTGTAATTTAACCGTAGTGTTCTGTCAGGAGATGCAGTTACTTCAACAAACAGTGATTAAAAAAAAACTATAAATAAGTATAAATAATATGTAATTTTTAAGCTATGAATACAGGAAAAGTCTGCTAGCCCCTAGGCAGTGTACTTTATGCAGTGTAAAATGTGGTATGATAAAGCTAATGATGGCTTATAAATTATACCAGTTAAAACCCTGGCCATCTTGGCTTGAGCTTAACTATTTTTGTCACACCTTGGCTGAGTGTGAGTTTGGGCTTTTAGGGTGAGGCGAAACTGTAAACACTATAAAGGAAAGGGGTGTGCCTTTTTTTTTTATACACAAGACAAAACAAGAGCATCATTGCAAAACGAAATGCTGCACAATAATCGGTTTATCTGGATTATCTTGTTTTCATAATGTTGGAAGCTAAAATTGTAACTGAAAAGAAAATTCAATTCACTGCAGAGCACTAAACTGTTTCTTCACTGTATAGAGTTTGACATTACTGAGAGTTTACTACTTAACGCTAGCGTAGGCAACGCTGGAGAAACATGCAAGAGTCAGCTACATTTCTAAAGTACATTCAACAGAAAAAATCCCACACACTCCCTTCAGGCCTCACCTCCAAAACACATTTTGAGTGAGTGCACCCAGGTAGACAGGTAGACTTATTACAGGCATGACGGCCACCGGTATACAGTCTTTTTTTTGTCAGAGCAGCAAAGACTCCTTCCAATTATATGTAAGAAATGTCCTTTTCTCGATACAACAGTCACTGCACAGTCTTTTTCTTCTTATACTGGTTACTGTTAAATGCCCAACCTTTACCATCTCATAGCATTGTGGTAATCAAGTACACTGTGGTTATCTCCAGGGTAATGAATCAGCAGCTACGGGATGTTCTTTGTGTGTTTTAGGCCATTTTTGTGTGTTTGTGTCCTGCACCATCTCACAAGCCTCAGTAAAAAAAAAACACCAGACAGATTTCTTGGAAGAAGTCTGTTATACTCCAAAAGCAAAACCATTGTGTATTTCTAAAAAAACGATGACTCTTGTCATAATTCTTTATAATTCAGTTAAATCCTTAAAGTCTCCCTGATGACTCAACGTCCTGATGATTATTTTTTACATCTGTTTAACTGCTAAGAAACAGATTAAATTAGCTTACCTTGCCTTGAAATACATCCCAACCTCAATATAAGGACTTACTTTTGTCTGCATAAGCTCTTTTTGTAATAACATAAAACAAATATGTTTTATATTATACATTGGGTCAACAAAATTAATATAATTTCAAAACAGTGCAGATAAACTGAGAATAATGTGAGCAAGAAATGTGCTGCAGCTCAACAGAACATCTGAACATTAAAAACAGCATTAAAAAAGTTTGTTCCTGTGGAGTCAGTACGCTGTGGCTGTACTGACTCTACAGAGTCTACATTTAAACATTGTAGTGCTAAAACAACAAGGGAACAATGAGTGCCAAGATAACAACGCTATCGTTCAACAACAGACATGAGACCAGTGACTTTACCAATGGATTATCTGTGGCAGACAGCTGTGAAATTAAACCAAGAAGAGAGAAATGGTGCGACACATCAACGAGCCCCGGGCTGACGTCTGTTCACTGAGCGAGATATGACGTGCACAAAATGTCAGGTGTATTAATGAGGAGCTTACATGGAAATATCCAGTCATATCAGATCCACACAGCACATTAATCTCTCACCTACACATCCGTCACTCTCAAGTTTACACAAGGAAATTATACAGTGGATTGTTTAGTAAAATGCAAATGTGAGTCATTATTCATCTAACAACGATACAGTAAATAAAAAGATGTTCATCTTATTTGTTTTAAACAAGATCGAGGTTAAAATACTGCTTGCAAACTTTTATGTTCACATGTTAAACTGGGAAATTCTCCAGTGGCTACAGGTGTGCTGCTACTGGTGACTGGACAGATTGCAGAATGGTTGGTTTACTACCTGCTAAAATTTCTTTTTTTCTTCAGTAATCTATGTCCTTATAAAATACAACAAAAAAACATTTACAAGGTGTGGGAGAGACTGAGCCACCGTAACATTCATGTGGAGGTATGCTGATGTCCAGCTGCCAACAGGAACAGATAACAAAGAAATGAAGGTAAAACAAAGCAGAGTTCTATTTTGATCACTCCTAATGAGGAGGAAATTTTTATTCTCCTGTTATACACACATACACAGCCAGTGTTTTCTTCATAAAACCTCTAATAAGTGTGTGCACGCACACTAGCTTTATTGTGTGTCTGTGCGTGTACCAGTGCAGCAGCGAGGTAGCCCATGCCATTGTGTGTGAGCTGGTTGTTCCATAGCACCAGAGTGACGAGGCCTTTCCTCTGCTCTTTTAGTCCTTCACACACGTAGGCCAGACCTGTGACGACAAACAAGGACCGAAACCAGTTCAGAGAATAGTTAGTACATCTGTATTTAGCTTAAAGTTAACACAGTTTTAACAAAATAATTTCACATAAAGGATGTTGGAAGTTGTCCTAGTAGCAAGAAGACTTCAATCTGTTTGGGTCATAATTGCCAAAAAACTGTTGCACTCTAAATTCATCTTGTAAAGCTAGAATGAGTTTAGTGTCATGTGTGCATCTATTAATCAAGTAAATGAGAAAGTATAACATGTGGGGGAGGAAAGCAAAGTAAGAAATACTTGGATTAGCTTATTAGTCAAGTCTCTAATACAGACCTCCCAACAGCGATATTTAGAGTGTGAGAGCTCAACATATTATATTTGTTATAAAACAAAACATAGAGGGCAAAATGTGAAACTTTTGTTTGCTTCCCAGCCTGAAGAGTAATGTGAATTTAAATGAAACCAAATTATCAAAACATACCAACGGTGGGATAGTGTTTAAACTACCTTGACAAAGCTTGTCACAGGATTTATTGCTTTGCTGGTTTGTATCGGCCAGTATGCCATAATATTTGTACACATGGCCTATTGCAGATTATTACATGTATTTAACTAATCAATGTGCATTGCTTATATTCTATTATACTGCTATCAGTTTCGCTACAATGGGGTAATATTCCCACAAGGACCAGTAAAAATTAAATCAGAGTTTATGAAAAGGTATTGAGGTGCACGCACAATAAATAAATCTTTTTAACAAAGTATTCCCACCTTGAGAAAACATACAAGACTATAAAACAATTATACTACTTCATGGATACCAGAGTCTAGGATGTGGTTATTGCGCAGGTCCAAGATCTGAATGTTGTAGTTGAACTTGAGCAAGTTGCCAAGTTGGGCTGAGTCCTGCAGGCCATTGAGCTTGTTTTCTGCCAGGTACAACTCCCGCAGGTTCATATTCATCTTCAGAGCTGTAGCTGTCCAGGAAAATTAAACAATAAAGGAAAGTGAGGGAAGAAGGAGATGTGGGTGAAAGAAGAAAAACAAAATGTCAGCAACAGAAGGACCCGTCACCCCTCCCCGGCGCTCTGCCCATCTTACCCAGTAACATGAGCGGTCTGCCAGACAGGCCAGAGTTCTCCAGGTGGAGGACGGCCAGGCTGCCACTGATCCTGAGCGCCCGTGCTACAAAGGGAGCCGAATGGTCCAGCAGGGGGGTGTTACGTGCATCCAGGTACTGCAGAGAGCTTGTCTGGGGGGGGGATGCCAACAGAGATACAATTCATTTGGTATGCTTGGATAAAACGGCACACACCCAAATCAGAAAGGGCATTCAAATAGCACAATTATAAAGGCATGATTACGCAGGTTAAATGTGGATCTTGAGATGCGGTTAACACACACAAACACATTTTCCACCTCTCCATCCTCATAGAGATACCTTTGCTCTTTAGTCCTAATCCAGTAATGCTTTAGTTTCCTGTGAATATAGCTGCTGTAGTTAACTGATGTCGCCAACTAAGAGCTTCAGACTCACATAGATAAAGTTATCCTCAAATAGGCAGAAGTGAATGACAAAGATGGCGTGTATGCACAAAGCCTCACCTCCCGATTTCAAGGACACGCACTTGTCAAAGCATTAGTGCATTAAGATCGATTGAGCTTTGCTGAAATAAGCTACTATGACTTTATTTTGGCAAGCTACAACACAGGAATATGTGTGTGTTGTCTGCAGGAAGTTCTTCATTAAGCATCACACACTCAATGCTTGTAGACAGGGGAATGTGTTTTGTTACAAACCCTGATCAGATGACAAATTAGCTTCTCACACAGTCATAGTTGTGATTACAGTACGACTGTGGTGCTCGTAAAACTTCACTGTAAACACAGTTCACTGTATTATTAGTAACTCTGATTAAGAATGAGATGTTTTTTCCTCTAGGAGGGTAAGAAATAAATAGGCCATGGCATTAATAATAAACACAGCAAAGTAATGGCTTGGTCAAACAGATTAGTGTTGATCACTGCGGTACACTGCCAGGACAGGCAGTGAACCTCAGCAAAGGCAAAATAACTACAATCTAGTAAAATACACACAAATGAACAAAAGTACTGGGACACCCCTGTCCTAATACTTTAGTTAGGGGCGTTAATAATGTTAGGGTGTGGTCTTTGTTAAGGGAAATCTTAATGCTACATTGTACAATTTTAGACAATAGCTCTTCCAATAGTTTGTGTTTGTCCTTTTCCTGTTTCAATATGACAATGTCCCTGTGCACAAAGCCAGCCCCATAAAGAAATGGTTCTCCCAGTTTGGTGTGGAAGAACTTGACTGGCCCGCACAGAGCCCCGACCTCAACCCTACTGAACACCTTCGGGATGAACTAAAACGGAGCTGGGCCCTCTCGTACAACATTAGCGTCTGACCTCACAAATGCTCTTTTGTATGAAGGAGCAAAAATTCCCACAGACTAAAATCTTTTAGAAAGCCTTCCCAGAAGAGTGGAAGATGTTAAGGGGGCTCCTACTCCATATTAATGCCGATGGATTTAGAATGGGTAGGTGTCACAGTTCTTTTGTCCATATACTGTAGAAAAACAAATTAAATTGATGGATTTTTTTCATTCATCATTAATTAACAATATTTGGTTTAGGACATGTTTGTTACCTCCATCATCTCACATTTCCTCTTTTCCACCTTAAATTATTATACAGTCTAGAATAATACAAAAACTGTACGAGATTGTGATTTTTACACTCCTTATTCCTTTGACACACAATCAACAGTTCCTTCACATGCCTTGTTAGATACAAAAACTGTTAAAACGAACTAACAGCTGTTCGTATCCATGTGTTTTCTCACATATATTGCTTGAAAGGTGATGTATTCATGTGTTTGCCTGGCAACCCATTTGTATTCTTAACAGTAATAACTGATGACTGACGTCAAAGAGCACAGTAAAGGTCAAAGACAAGACTTTGGAAGAGCAAGCGAGGAAAGGCCAACCCTTATATCTGAGTGCTGACAGAAACCAGCAGCGCTGCACGAAGCAAGTTCAGACAGAGGGAAAGATCTGAGTATAAGTCAGTAGTATTATTCAGACCAAACACCTTCTTTACTGGCAAGGCAAAAAGCATAATGTGAAATATTGCACACAGTTTCGTCTTAGGGCTGAAGAGCTTTCTTAATGCAACAAACAGAAGACTCCCTTGTAAAAGAAACTGTTTCTCAATGGGGCTTTCCTTAAAAAAATAAGGGTTTAATTAAAAAAACACCCATCACACTTTTTTATTTTTACAAATATTACTTTTATTGTTCTTCTACACAGCCGTCTCTGTGGAAAGAAAGTCTTTCTCTTGACACTGCCATCGTCCTGTTTATTCTGTCAGAGTTCAACCTGAAATCTCTTTAATATTATTATTTAAACTGGTGCTGCACTGTGGAACAGCCCTCTATCAAATACCAAATTGACGAAAATAAAGAGGGACTTTTTGGCACTATTTCTATGTAAGCTCTTTTTATTTGTTATGAACATTTTAATGCTTTACAATATTCTACTTTTTTTGATGAAACAGCACTTTCATTCATTGCACATCATCCGTTGTATCTGTTCTTATTGTGTACACTATATCACTGAAGGAACGCAATTTATACTGATCATAGCACTTTCAGTGATTGACAATAAACTCAACTCTACTTTTTAGCCTAGAGGTCAGGTCAGGATATACTTATGTCAATAAATATTTATTTTTGTTGTTGCTGTAAATAAGATGTTTATGGTTAAGTTTGCGGTAAGTGTTGTTTCATAAATTAGTGTTTTGTTGACCCATAAACAAATTGAATCATTTACTATTTTTATCTGCAGACCACGTTATCCACTGTCAGGGAGGACCACCTCTCACCTTTCTCATCATAAGAGCTGCAGCCTGCCATCCCCGCGTGCCGATGTGCTTGTTGGAGGAGATGTTGAGATGTGTGGCTGACTCATAATACTCGATCATGTCAAAGAGAGCTGATGCACCCTGTGAAATATAGAGAGAGATAAAGAAAGAAGCAAAAGGGAAAAGGAGAGGTATATGTTAATCGTTATGGCATTTCAGATTAAAATCCAACAATTTAAAACAAATCTCAGTCGGCCATAGTGACAAAACCCTAATAGACACAAGATATAGTCTAGAGCAGCTCTAGTTGCCATGCTCCCCAGTCCCCCAGGACAGGTAAGACCTGCTGAGGTGTTTCCATGAGGGCCACAGCTGGGGATGACGAGACACTGGTCTGGGTAAGTGTATACAGGTTACAAATAAAAACATTTATGGACATGTAAAAATGAACCGTTTGAGTGTAACTGAAATAAAAATGCAGTTATAATTTCTCCAAAATCCAAAAGAGTTTATTGAGTTTGCTTTCCTGTACAACGCAGAAAAGCTGAAGCTGAAAATGTTTGGAGTTTTTGATTAAAACATGACTAAAGTGTGTTTGATTATCACAATAGTTTTTGTTAAATTAATTGTGGCAGCTCTAGATTATTCTCATTATAACATTAATCTGCAGATTATGTCCACATTTAACCAATAGTTCGTTCCAAGAAAATTGTGAGAAAAACAAAATCATGATTTCTCACAGACCAAGGAGACGCCTTTAAACTTTTTTTTTGTTCCAACAGTCCAAACCCCCAAATATTCAGTTGAAATAGTGTAAAACAGACATTCATGAAAGGTTTTACAGTTTTTCTTGAAAAATTACCGAAAAGGTTAATAGAGTATAAAAATCAGTCGCTGATTCCAACAGTCAAACAGGTAATCGGTTAACTCACTAGTCACTTCAGCTTTATTCTGAAGATAATGTGAACAAATGCCATTTATTACACGCTGAAAAGTTGTGTAAAATCATCATTGCTTTAAAATCATAAGGCATGAAGCCCGGTTTGGTGAGGAGCAGATGCAGGACTAAAGTGAAATGTCAGTTGATGCAGCGTGAGGCCAAAGTGCACTCATGCGACCCGAGTGTTTTAATCTGCTTTTGGTTTTGGTTGTGCTGCAGGAATGCATCTCTTTCATCTATCACTCATATACTGAGTATGTGAATGTGTTGATGAAATTAGTGTTGGCTGGTTATTTTGCTTTTCCCCAACAATTCGCTTTCATTACATAACAAGTTATTAGCATATTTTAACATAAAAATTAGCTACTGGGTCTTTAGCTCTCATGTCTGATTCTGTGCCTGTCATGTCTTTAACTTGGCAACAATTAAAACAAACTTAAAACCACCATGATCAATAGCCCGGTGATGATTTTTTGTTCCTGTGCAGCCAACTGGTGGATGTGACCCGCCGATTAAAATGGTAGTACGAGCGTATGATTTTATCTTCTACTGAGGCTGATGAGACGTAACAAAATCAGACAGGCTGTTACATAGAGTCTCATAACCCTTTCCCCTGTGTGTGTGTGTACTGGGAGACATTACTGAGTATATACAAGTGTGTTTATCTACAGGGTGGGGGAGGATGAGTCACATCCATTCCAATATAAGCCAGCCTGTGTTAATGCTTCAGATGCCTGCTCCTCCCCACGCTTCTTAAAACATTTTTTTCTCATTTCATCTTCCCAAAGCATTCCCAACAAGACGGCACTACTGCAGATATGAGGGCCCGCCAAATCAATTCATCTACTGTATTTCCTCCCTCTTCAAAGATGAACCCCTTCTCTTTTTGATTTCTTTTCTATCTCGCCTTCCTCCATTCTCACCTCTCCTTGCAACACTACCTGACCATATTTCTCCTTTCAAGTTCTCATTAATGCTGAGCCCAAAACGAGACGCTTCAGTCTCAGGCCGAGATGCTGCTCTCTGATGAGTCAGAAGTCACTGACTTATTCAGCTACTTCATTCACATTTCCGGGACAGTGTTACACGTTGGGTGAGGAAAAATGTGGTGAGGAAGTCACTCTACATTTGTTTGGATTATGTGACGCTCTGGTGCGCGTACACGTGTGTCTAAGCTATGTGTGCCTATTTTCTAAAACAAAGATCTGTTATAAAAATATATGTACTATATTGTCCATGAATGGAACTGTTTGCATTTAGCTTTGTTTATTAACAACTGCTACAATCCACAGAGAACTGCTGCATCACATTCTAGCTGCGACCTGGTTTTGTTCCACCCTCAGCGCAACATCATATCCCACTGCAAGCGTTTCAGGAGTGGAGCGTTTTTGCCTGATGTTGTTCACTTGTTATTTGTCCATTTTGTGCTTCTACTACTGGCACAGCTCCCTGTGACCTGTTTATATCCCGTCCTCTACACGGCTTCATACCCAACAGCATGAAGCAGAGCGTATTTGCTTGCCCGATTTTACTTACTTGTTCAGATTTTGTTTATTTGGTAATTAGTCCTTGTGCTTCTCCCATGAGTACATAAGGTTATGTAGTTAAATTGTTTCTTTTCTTGTCTGTTTTCAGTGGGTTTATTGTTGATTTATATGATTTGTAGTGTATACAGTGTTTTATTTTGAAAATAGACCGAATTCTCCATGCCGTTTCTATGTGACTTCCTGCCCAGTTCATCTGCCCTGTGCCGTTGATGGCTTCCATCAAAAATACACTTGTCACGTATTCTCAGCGGAGCAGAGCGGAGAGCCACTTCTGGGTGCGGTGCATCTGGTAGAAACACAAACTTTGTCTAGAACAGCTGCAATCAGCTCTGGCAGGGACGTTGCAGCCGGAATGCAATGCAGCGTGCCCGATGGTATCGATCCTGCATGGCCTCTGTTCATGTGTACTAATATTTATTGGCTTTATCCCTTTTTGAGAACACTTGTGTTTTTCAGCACTGTGCATGATTTCAGTGACAATTCATGAGAGATTAAGGAAGCCTGTGAGCTCCTCATTTTATGGATATTAAAGTTATGAAACACTGTTGCCACTGTCGTCACACTTCTCATGATGTTGTGTACTATGTTTGATTAGTTGACGGTGAAGTAAACTTACACAATAAAATGTTCCTGGATGCGTAAAATCTGTTCCACTTTATGTAATGTGTTAAAAGAATAGTCTGCTTCAAAGACTGAATTTTTGTTTTTTTAACAATCACGGAAAAATCTAAAGGCCGTCAATCATTTTGACAGATTAAGACTAAGAGTAATTTACGCTAATGTTTAGTAATTCACATGCAACACTGTCACTAATCACATGTAGACCACCTGTAGTAGACCCTCCAATAAAACTTAGTTAGGTGGTGCTGGCAGGTCAGGGGAAGACTTGTGGTGGCTTTAGTTGGTCTTGTTAAAGCTAGCAGGAAGAGAGTTAGGTGACCTCAAAACTTTTTGGGTGGATTTTTTTATGAAAGTCGGGGGAAACTGATTAAACATAAGAAAACAAACACAAGGAGAAAAGGCACCTTCTACAGTTATTCAGTCCCTCGTGCTTTCTAATAGAGCTTTCCACTGAGATGCAGTTATTGCTTGCTAATAAATCATATGATCAAATTTGGTTGTTGGTATTTATAGCTCAGGCATTTGTTAAACTTCAGTTTTATTAGCTCTCAAGATGAATGCCATTTGAAAGCCCCTCTCACATGCTTCTGTGTTAAAATGTACCATGTGGATTTTTCATGTTATTAGCTGTTTTTCACCAATACACTGTGTGTAAACAGTTGGAGCCTAAGAAATGTGTTTCTGATTTCCTTCCACATAAAACATTTGCAGAATCTATATTGCTTACATCCATATTTACTTGCTAGCAGTCGTTTTTGCCTTTGTTGATGACGTGCTAGACATTTTTTGGCACATTAACGCTACCAACTGTTGATAAGTGAAATATGTGTACAATGTGTGTGTTTCACAATATGTGTGAAACATGTGATATATACCATGATGCGACAGTAGAAATGTGTCCACAATTTGAGATAATGCAAAACATAATCACTGCAGGAGTTGTCCCTTAGTGTCTATGCTACACTATATTACCAAAAGTTTTGGGACACCTGCCTTTACATGCACATGAAGGTTAATGACATCCCATTCTTAATCCGTAGGGTTTAATAGGGAGTTGGCCCACCCTTTTCAGCTATAAGAGCTTCAACTCTTCTGGGAAGGCTGTCCACAAGGTTAAGGAGTGTGTTCATGGGAATTTTTGACAATTCTTCTAGAAGCGCATTTGTGAGGTCAGGCACAGATGTTGGATGCAGTCTCGGATCTAATTTTTCCCATGTTTTATTCGGTTGGGGTCAGGACTCTGTGCAGGCTAATCAAGTTCTCGACACCAAACTCGCTGATCCATGTCTTTATGGACCTTGCTTTGTGCACTCTTACGCGGTCATGTTGGAACAAGAATGGGCCATCCCCAAACTTTTCCCACAAAGTTGGGAGCATGAGATTGTGCAAAATGTCTTGGTATGCTGAAGCATTAAAAGTTCCTTTCACTGGAACTAAGAGGCTAAGTCTGACCCCTGAAAAACAACCCCACATAACAATCCCTCCCCTCCACCAAACTTTACCCTTGGTACAATGCAGTCAGGCAAGTACTGTTCTCCTGGCAACCACCAAACCCAGACTCATCCAATGGATTGCCAGACCCAGAAGCATGACTCGTCAGTCTAGAGCAGTGTTTCTCAACGGGCGTTCCGAGGTCCGAGGACGATGGGGGGCGCTGGAAGCAATATTTTAGAAAGGGGGCGCTTAGCTGCTTTTGGGGGGCGTTTGTTGGATGGAAATTCTAACGTGAGTTTACAGTTTACACTGATTCACAACAATACGAGTTTAAACTTTAAACTTCCTGCAAAAAATGGTGGTCTGCAACATTAAAACCTGCCAGTTTAGTCCACTGCACTGGCGAGGTGCATTTTTCGATCAGCTACTTGTGGTGCAGCTGCTGCCTTCACGGAATGGGAAGTCAGAGTATCATCTCTAAAATTTTACCCACATGGCGTTTACTGTGTAAACTCTAGAAAACCGACGCTCTCTTTCTAGGTGGAAAAGTGTTTATTTCTCTGAGGAAAACACCGTGAACGTCTTGTTATCGCAGTGGTTACACATTTACAAGAGAGATATTCTGCTGTCGGACTCACCCTGAAAGCAACTACGCTGCGACACCAGCGAGTGACGTCGACCCTCCTCGCGCTGTAAGTTGCAGACAGTTTGTGCCAAAGCGGACATATAGGTAGATTCATTCGGCTATAAAAATGTAAAGTTAAAAACTGAAGCCCTGTCTCGCTCTGTTGGGGACTGTTAGCAGCACTTTAACAGAGGTGCTGAAGTTAAGCTGTGTGGAATTATTAGTGAGCTTTATGTGAGATCACAGGTGTGGTCGGTTGGTTTCGTTCTCATTCAGTTTTGTCTGTCAGACGGCGAGAAGGTACTTCCAGCGAATCAGTAACATAATGCAGTACAGGGCATGTAGTAAAATATTATGAATTCTCTTTAAATAGGCTAATGACGTTAGTCTCCTATAACATCTTTGTGGCAGAGATTCTGAATGTGCAGAAAGTTTTGAACATGAGCAGATAAGTCACAGTATTTCCCAGACATTCATTTATTTGTGGCGGCCCGCCACAATATCAGCGCTGACCGCAACATATTGATTTTTTTACCAGGCCTATTTAAAATCGTGTTTGACTGCAGAGCTGCAGGCAGCGCGGATTCGCGGAGCTCATCCTCTCGCTCGTCCCTCTCTCTCTCTCTCTCTCACCCGTTCCTCGATCTAGGGACGATATTAAATAAGTTGATCTACAGGAGAAAAATATTTAAAAGCAAGAAAAATGCCTGCGAGCCTCACTACATTGTATTCTATTATAATTATATATTTTTAATTGTCACCTGAATTTTCAGCCATTTCCACCCTGAAATGGTGCAGAAAAGGCAGAAATTAGGGGAGAAATCTTTACCAGAATGCAGGAAATTAAGTGTTTAATGCTCAAAATCTTCTGGGGGAGGACCCCCATACCCCCCCACTTATTAAGTGCTCCCATCCAAGAAAACAGTATCTTGCTTCATACACAGTTTCTGGGAGGAACATTCACTTATTAGTTAAATATAATTACTTTTCATATGGCTTTTGTTACCTTTTCCATGTTTTTAATAACAATAGTAACAATAAAAAAAAATCTAAATATATTCAGGGCAAATAGTCAACATCTTTTTTGATGGGGGGGCGGTAAGGGATCTGGATAATGGATAGGGGGGCGCTGGCCCAAAAAAGGTTGAGAACCACTGGTCTAGAGAACACGTCTTCACTGCTCCAGTGTCCAGTTGTGGCGTGCTTTACACAACTGCATGTGATGCTTTGCATTGATGTAAGGCTTGGATGCAGGTGCTCGGCTATGGAAACTCTTTCTATGAAGCTCTCTACGCACTGTTCTTGAGCCACACGACGTTTAGAGGTCTGTAGCTATTGACTCTGCAGAAAGTTGGCGGCTTCTACGAACTGTGCGCTTCAGCATGTGGTGACCCTGCTCTGTGACTTTCTGTGGCCTACCACTTCAACTGAGTTTCTGTTGTTTCCAATCGCTTCCACTTTGTTATAATACCACTAACAGTTGACTCTGGAATATTTAGCAGTGAGGAAATTTCACAAATGGACTTATTGCACTTATTCCACTCATACTTGATTTGACTGAGCTCCCTAGAGCAACTTATTCTTTCACAAATGTTTGTAGAAGCAGTCTGCATGTCTAAGTGCTTGATTTTATTCACCTGTGGCCATGGAAGTGATTAGAACACCTGAATTCAATGATTCGGAGGTGTGTCCTAATACTTATTAGCAATAGTATTAGTAATATAGCAATATAGTCAGGGCTTGACTTTAGCCACCCGCCAAAGGTGGCTGCATTTTGGCCCTGGCAGGTAACACAGTCACTCCCACTAGCCAATTTAGCCTGTTGAAAAATTGTAGTCTTGTCAAAAGACTGAAATAACAAACGAATTGCAATGTGACACTACAGTACTACAACTCCCATGAGTACTACCTGCACATAGTGTTTGCTCATTGGTCCATTAGTGAAGCCTATTGTCTTGCGCGCTACTGACCTACGACACTGTAAACAAGAAGACGTTGTAGAAATTAAACCCGTGGACTGGAGGGCTGTTTGGCCTGCCGTTAATTACCAACTTAGCCAGTGGCAGCAATGACAAAGCAAGCTTTTTATTATCACAAGAATCCACACAAGATACGTGTCTCTCTCTCACCTCTCTTGCGAGGGTGCGCATGCCAAATATGACATCCAGACTTTTGACAAAGTGAATATAAATGTTGAATCTGTCACAGGGCAGCCACAGTCCCTTAGACCTGTGGACCGTCAGCCTCCTGTCTTCTTTTAACCTGATGGTATGATCTCACACGCGACTGGTCGCATGCACACACATCAACAAAGTGTTCAGTCAGTGTGTGAGTGTGCGTGGTCCAGCAGTGTGGAGAAGAAATGAACAGCAGAGTGAGAGAAAGAGAAAAGGCAGGAGGAAAGTGCCCTTAAATGCTGTAAAATTACAGATATATTCATGATTAAGGGACGTGGTGTTAACTACTAGCAGAGTTGCCCTTATATGACATCTAATCGTCTTGTCACAACTACATTTTCAGAGTTGATTATTAAAATACAGAACTATGTTTTAACAAAAGTTTTCATGCCATAGGAAACCAGAAGATCTGCCTGTATGGGAATAATCTGGAACAAAGACCTGTATACTCCAGTTGCTCAGAGCTACCACAGCTTCATGATGATAATGTTGCAAATTTTCCTGGTGATTTTTTTTTTCAGTTTAGTTTTAATATTTTTAATTCCAAGTCCGAGCGTGCTATCCGCTGTCTCGTAAGGTAACGTTATTTGGGCACCATGAGCGCTAGTTGGTGGCTGTAATGCACCTCTAAGTTGATTTGCCAACTGCTGCAGAAGAAGAGATTGATGAGAAAACAAGGAGGAAGATAAACTGTAAATACAGAGCAGGGGGAGTTATTTTTGTTTGTAGGGATGTTCCAAATAAAAGAGAAAATAATCAAATGTGATAAAGTATAGAGTGGCATGGTTGTTTAAAGCATCTCCTAATAGAATTTACAGAACAATTACTGTATCATGATATACAATTATATATACTGTGATATAATATTTTAGCCAGTCCCCTATGTATAACAGTATAAACCATCTGCAGTATGTTGTACTGTCATCTGCATGTAGACCTTTAAAGACACTACTCTACTGTGCTGCTACAATTATCACATTATCTACAAGTGTGCTGAAAAACAGCAGGAGATTGGAGCCTAAATAAATTTTTTGGGGTTAAAAGTTGAAAGTTCTGACATGGCTGTGCCAGCAATAAAAAAATGAGTCGCAATTTAAGTGATCCTTCCTTCCCTAAAGGACGTATCCTGTGTGAGTCTGGCTAAAAGCAGAGCTTGCGCCTGTCTGTGATACAGTCCTGTACAGTATATTTAGATCTCTGTGTGACAGGAAGTGGTCGGGGCCTGTGTCCCTCTGCTCCACACTGCAGCACTGTCTATCTGTGCGTGTCAACAACCCAAACGCCCCTAATGGTGTTTACACAAGTGGACATCTGGAGTAATCAGAAAACCCATGACAAACACTCCACCTCCTGACAGTGCGGTAAGAGTCAAAAGAGGATCAGAGTGTGACTAAGGGCAGAAAGCAACAGTTAAAGGGGCGAACGATATCAGAAAGAGAGCTAGGCATGAATTAAGGATGAAAGATGGAAGTATGCTATCTGCACTGGAAAAAATGAAGGACAGAAAAGAGACAGAGATAGATCTTCTTACATCTTCATCCAGGTTGGTCTGCTCCAGGTCTATCACTTTAAACTGGACCCTCTTCAAAATCTCTTCCAGAGACTCACAAGCTTTGTAGTCCAGCTTCTCACCTAAAGACATACACGCATCGTCTGGTCAATTAACCATTCTGCAGCAGCGCATTATATGTGCATGTTGCATGAAATAAAGTTGATAACATTTCTAAAAATGTATCTTCCAATATGAAAAAGTCTTGGTATCTGTTGATTCCCACAAGTTATAGTGTTGACTATGACTGTCAGGCTGTTGTATTGGTGCTTACCTTTTAGATCTAAGCATTCATTTCGCTGTGTCAGGTCTTTCAGCTCCTACAGAGACAAAAAGAAGCAGAATTAGTAGACCTGAGTTTATGTGTTTCCCCTTGGAAAAAACCTTTGCTTTTCACATGTACTTTTACATGTAAATCCCACAGGAGACAATTCAATAAGTTAGTATTGGAGATAAAACACAGATCTTGTATAAACTGTGGTCCTTTGAGTTCTGGTATCATTGGTTTAGTCAAGTTCTACTGATCGACTGATATGGCTGCTTCAAAGGCTGATGATTATAATACATACAATACAGATATGAAAACAAGGACAAGTCATGTAAAATTCCATTATTTTTATGCAATATACATGGTTATCAGCCTATCAGGGTCTAGAATGTTTTGGGAAGTACTGAATATGAATACTGAGTGACTCAACGAATAAATGTGACCATTCAAGCTGTGGCATGCTAAATGGTTTTCCTTAGACGGCATATCAAGGTAAAAGACCCTGGGTTTCCTTGACGGCTGCTGTAAAGCTCGTTGTCTGCAGCTTTTCATTTAAGACCTCACTGTGGCTGTTTCTACTTGTACTATTCCTCCCTATTTATCCATATCTGTGAATAGCAACTCCAATGAAGCTCCGCTAACTTGCTAACAAATACACTGCATATTCTATAGCCTATCCACACTAAAAACTTCCCCTTGGTTAGCTGGTGGAAAAATTGTAGCAGCAGCAGAAATATTTAGTTTGTATCAACAGTAACGTTACACAGCTTCAATACAACTGAAAGCATTCAGTAAATTAAAAAGCAAGTATGATATTCAAAGTATGATCAGGCATGGAGTGAAGCTAAACTCCGATCTCAGAGATTCAGTTAGAAGCTACAAAAAAGCACAACACAGTGAATGCTTTTAAAAATAACCCTTTTTTGGTCAGCAGCATCAGTTGAGCCATCAAGTTTAGATAGTCTTTTTGGGAAGGGGGGGACTGTCCAAGGACTAACACATGCTATGATGACGCAGTTGAAATGACGTGTTCAGGACTTGATACTGCTCAGCGCCATGAAAGTGGGCTAACCCAGACCCATGGAAACGCAGCCTAAATGTGCCTTGACCATTCAAATGATGAGCTCATTGTATACGCCACTTGACTCTTTAAACCTGAGCGTGTACAGCTGTCCGCCTTTGTGTGTTGAACTTGACCATGGCATCTGTCCTGTGATGTAGTTCAACACCACAGCAGAAAGGTGGAACCAAATTTAACCTCTTACCCTGGTAAAACACCCAACCACCCACAGAAACACAAAAACAGAGTGCTGCCCTCGAAACTATGTCCCAGTAAATCCCTCTCTCTAGTTGACTGCCCAGCCCATTCAGCGTGAACCTCATAACCTCTGCCCTTGCCCATGGCCACACTGCCATCGGTCTGTGTCTGAACATACCAATGTTAGTTTAGTTTAGAGTTACATGCCCTACTGCATGACTCATCAGGCACCAAAACCATGATGAAGTTATTTTACAAATGCCACATCCAAAAAGCTGTGTTGTCATCATATAAACGGCAGGACACACTGTGACACATATTAATGCACTGCAGAAGACACAAAGATAATTCAGCTGTGAAAACTGACTGAACCATTCACTTTAGGTAGCAAAATATTAAGTAATATAAGTGAACGCTCAGTATGTTTTGTGAAAAATGATTTGATTCAAAACTGACCAATCAAAAGCTGTTGTCAACCATTTAAACATAAGCAGAGACACATTTTGAGCAATTTAACAGCAAGACAATCTTCAGCTACAATTAACTTGGATACCTGTCAGTGAGAATGACTTTATCACTGTAAATACCTCTCTGACAGAGCTGCCAGGGCCCAAAATAGTGCATGACGCACAGTGTGCCTCTGCCCAAGTGGTAGTATAGATAGTGTGTGTTGTGGGTGGACTGCATCGGACTACTGATTCCCTTTCTGATCGGTTAGCTTAGCTTAGGACAAAAACTGGAAAACAGAGGAAAAGCTAGTCTGAGTTTGTCTGAAGGTACAACATCCATCTACCATCACCTCTCAAGCCCATGACATGTTATATCATTTGCCTAAATTGTACATGAACTGAAGTGTAACAACTACAATCTGCCAGTACAGTACAGTCGGTTATGTCTTTGGCCAGTCTTTGTGCTAAGCTGAGCTTAGCACAAACCGGCTTCCAGCTCTAGCTTAATAGTTACTGTACAGCCACAAGCATGGTATTGATCCTCTCATTTAGCTCCCTTTCCCTAAATGTACAGCACACTGAATATTTTGATGTCCATAGGACCTTGGAACAACGCTGGGAGCAGACGGCTTTACATGCCAGCAGGTGGAGACAGTTGTTAGTGGCAGTTCGGTTCAGTGACCGGTGGTGTGTCCAGGTGTGCTGTATAGGCAGAAGCAATAGTGGTGAATTTACCAAAAACAAGTCAGGACAGTGGTGTATCGTCACACATCATCACACTGAGGTGTAGCTTACATAGGAACAATATGCGCAGTTTTGGCTGGCACATTACAAGGTTAATGGTAAATACTTCCATAGAACTTCCATTTTCTAGGATAATAACGTATTCAGGTTGCTAATTAGAACAAACATTGGAGGTTATGCCATATTAGGTACACCTGTTCAATTGCTTGATAACACAAATAACTAATCAGTTAATCACATAGCAGCAACTCATGCATTTAAGCATGTAGACGTGGTCAAGACAACTTGCTGAAGTTCAAAGTGAGCATCAGAATAGGGAAGAAAGGGGATTTAAGTGACTTTGAACGTGGCATAGTGGTTGCTGCCAGACGTGCTGGTCTGAGTTTTTCATAACTTACTGATCTACTGGGATTTTCATGCACAACCATCTCTTGGATTTAGAGACAATGGTCCGAAAAGAGAAAATATCCAGTGAGCGACAGTTGCGTGGACAAAAATGCCTTGTTGATGTCAGAGGTCAGAGGAGAATGGACAGACTGTTTCGAGATGACAGAAAGGCAACAGTAACTCAAATAACCATTTTGAACATAGAATTTGGCGTAAACAACAGGAATGCTTGGATCCATCCTCCCTTGTATCAATGGTTCAGGCGGGTGGTGTAATGGTGTGGGGGATATTTTCTTGGCACACTTTGTGTCACTTAGTACCAATTGAGCATCGTTTAAATGCAACAGCCTACCTGACTATTGTTACTGACCATGTCCATCCCTTTATGACCACAGTGTACTCATCTTCTGATAGCTACTTCCAGCAGGATAATGCACCCTGTCACAAAGCTGTAATCATAAAACTGGTTTCTTGAACATGGCAATGAGTTCACTGTACTCCTCTGTGGCCTCCACAGTCACCAGATCTGAATCCCATCTCACCTTTGGGATGTGGTGGAACGGGAAATTCAAATTATGGATGTACTGCTGAACAATCTGCAGCAACTGCATGATGCTATCATATCAATATGGACCAAAGTTTCTGAGGAATGCTTCCAATACCTTATTGAAAGTATGCCACAAAGAATTAAGGCAGTACTGAAGGCAAAAGGGGGTCCAACCCGGTACTAGCAAGGTATACTAATCTAGTGGCCGCTGAGTGTATACTAAACTAGTCTAGAACACATGTTTCTGCATATTCTAAAAAAATTATGCACCCTGGCTGTGTGAGACACACTGCATACTTGGGAAACCAGTTATCCCAGGGGAAATTGCGGCAGCAGAAATGTGACACAAGGCTACAAAGTGTCCAGGTCTCAAGGCTCTTGTGGGAGTTACTGCAGAGCAGGAATTCAACATGCAGCTGCTAAATAGTGACCATTATAAACACACAGACTCACAAACAACTGGCCAGAAATGTACATAACCTGTGGGGCCCCTGGCACGTGTACAGGGCAGTTGGACTTAATAAAGAAAGCATTTAGACTGAAAAGGGAAAAAACAGTAAAAGGATAAGCTCCTCTTGCAAACTCCCCTCTCACTGGTCAGCCATTTGGTCTGACTGGCTTGTTTATGTGGCTGGTTACTGCAAGGATGACGAAGCAGAAATGAGAGGGGGCGGTAGTGGACCAAAGACTACTGAGCTAGGGAGAGATGGAGACAGGCCAGACATTGCAAACATGAGTAATCACAAAAAAAGCGGAATATGACGGAGAGAAGGAGGGGAGATGGTGGGACACCTCTGTGATGACCAGGTTAGTCATCTCCCAGTGGAAATGTACAGAGACTGTAAGACGAAATAAAGCCAACGGCAGCAGCTTAGCACATAGATGTGCATTTCAACAAGTAGCAGAGATGTTAACCAAAATCCTTTCTCTCAGCTGACCAGGCATGTGAGGATTTCTTTGCAGGGTCTCTCGAATCACAAATGTGTTTCTATGTGCTACTCACTTCATCACTCACACATGGAGCCACACCTGCAGGTACATATGTGCACGGCTCCAGTGGAGGCCCAGTTAAGGGTTTATGAGTGTGTGCTGCAACGACTGTGTGACAGAACAAACAGGAGAAAGTGCTAATGTGTCCCTCCTGCAAAAGCTAGCACTGCCAACTCCTCTGTCCTGTCAGTCCGACTACAGGGGAATTGGTTTGATGACAGGACAAGAAACAGACACTCATATGTTTACATACACGCGGTTTTATCAGATCATGACAAAACTCATGGCTGGGGCTTTTATTTACCTAAAAAAACGGCTAGGTCTTTATTAGACATAAGGTCTCATTTCAACAGGCCATTATTTCATTTGACACATTCACATAAAATATATTGTTGTATTAGGCATCACCATACTGCCAGCACTCATTTTAACCTTTGGGAAGTATACCTACTAGTTCAGTCAAGTGTCAGTGTATGCAAAAAACTGACAATTACACGGTCAGTTTTACGGTCACTCCCTCAGGCCACAAAGGAACAAGAAACCAGAAAGTAGTATCAGGTTTCCAGAATCATTAAGACTAGGTGATAAGCGGACAGGAGTTTACATTTGCTTGAGTGGGAAGTCAAAAGGCCTCTTTCGCAGAAGGAAAAATTTTAACATGTTAACAATCGTAGCACAGATCAAACACGTGCACCAATTCACATACAAAGGCACGAGGTCGGCAGAAACAAAAAAACAGCCCTGAGGCTTCCCCCGCTAGATTTGAAGAACTCCTTATGCAAAGGGATTATGGGACACATGACTGTGCTCGCTAACCCACAAGGGAAGGCAGAAAAAAAAGAAATGAAACACTTGTCTGCCTGTTGGGAGCAACAAGCACTCTTATTGAAAAAGGAAAAAGGCCCACCTCTACTGGATCCTATCATAGCTCTTGTCTAGACTCATGCCATGGTGCGCCCACAAACCACATTAACAGGCTTTTGAAGTGTTTTGTAGGATGTAAGGATGTAAGGATGTAATTCTTGGACCCAAATCTTGTTCAGCCTCACGAACAGGAACCTTCAAAATTACAAAGACCTTTCGGGTGGAGCTACTAAGACTTCCTAACTGTTTCCAGTCAGCTTGTCCAGCTCCTTGCACCACAGTGCAGCCCAGCGCTGCCACAACCAGATTATAGTTCCTATTATTATATATTTTGCCTTGTGAGGATGAAGTTATTTGTTCCCCAGCGGTTTTGAACTTGCACACTATCTACACACCCAGGCTCTTGTTATGGTCTCGGCTGGCGCCCACCCCACGTGTGTAACTCCATTCAGTGTTTTGCATGCATGTAAAGAACAATGTGTGGTCCTCTGTGTGAGATTGGTCCCGACGAGAAGACGCTGCCCATCGTACTTCCTGGTTGCCCAGTCCAGTGTCTGGCGGTAGATTCCAAATTCCATCTTTTGATGATAACACATGTTCTTTAAATGGCTCACTGAGTATTTAGACTATTATTTTATCAATATGGTACTATGATGAGGCCAAATACAGATCATTATGTCAAGGCATCATTTTAACTATTGATTCATTTGCAGATGATTTTCTCGATTAATCAGGAAATTAGTCAGGAAATGCCCTTAAATTTTCTAAAGCCCAAGCTGATGTCTTCAAATTGCTTGTCTTTGTGACCACCAGTCCAAATCCCGTAGAACATATAAGACAAAGAAAATCACCAAATATTAACATTTGACAAGTTAGAACCAGTGATTTTTTTAATTTAAAAAAAGACTTAAAAGGATTAAAACAAAATTATCCCTATTAAAGATTTTTGTTGTGAATTAAAGATTAGCAGAGGAACCTATTGAAAATAGTGCGCATTCTTTTAGAGGAGTTTGCACATCATTACAAAAACACAAGTTCAACTTTCAGCTTCATCTTACGTTTCAAAAAAACACAATTTGGGTGAGAAGATGGTGAGGGATCACGTCCTTGTGACTGAACTTGCAGTTTGCTGGGTTATCTGCAGGGTGAACTACGGGGTTAGCACCAACTTTTGGGCACATTATGCTCTCCCAATGAAGCTTTTGCCATCAAAAAGCAGCCGCTGGCAGCTTCATACTCCATGACAGCATAGTTTGCGGTGACAAGGACTGTATTACAGGGGAATTGGCCACATCAGATTGGAATGAAAAGGGGGTAAAACGCAGGAGCTCAGCTGGCCGGGGTTGTGATGACTTTCCACTCTGCCAAGGGATTTAAGAAGGGATTATGACGTTCCACTAGAGGTGGCAAATAACATAATTTCATATAGCAATGGCACTTCTCGTTCATCTCTTATTCCTCATTGAGTGAGATGAAATGTTTGTTTCCAATTAATCAAAGTACACCTAGCTAAAATTAATGAAGTTTCCAAACACAAACTCCCTGCAATAAATCGTACCTAATGTTCATGATCATTTTGGAGACTTTAGTTTGTGGTTCTGTTTTACTTTCTTTTTTATTTAGTCTACTGTCATTGGGGAAAAAAAAAACAAAATTCAACAGCACCACAAACAGCAGCCTTCAAAATGACCATAAGGGTCAACACCTTTCTAAAACCGTTGCAAGAAAAAGGTCAGGACTTTTATATTAGAATGCATTAGTTTTAGCTAGGTGTACCTAATAAAGTGGCAACTGAGTGTATGTTGTCAGTATTAGGTCAGCTGCAACACTCTCCATGTGCAAGTCCCCATGTTATGGGTCTGTTCATCTGTGTTTGTGTTTAGTTGAACCTCACCTGTATCTGTTTGAGCACTTTGGGTATGGGTTTACAGTTGAGTTTCTGACAGGCCTGTTTGTAGGAAGAGAGGATCTCTTCCACCGTCACATTCTGAGCTGCAAAACACAGAAAATGAAAAAGTCAGGTCAGGGTTGAATTATTGCTTTGCTTCTTTCTGTCACTCTCCAGGGGGGAAACACACTTGCTGATGCACACGCACGAAAGCATCAGACTGAGTGAAAAAAAAAAAGTATCACAAGTCACTTAAACTACACTAAAGACTCAAACAGATGAAAAGAGAGACTGCACGTCCAGCCGATCAAACCAACTACACCTGAAGCCACCGCAGCCGGAGGCTCCGTGAGTAAACTCAGCTGATCGCTGCTGCACCACAAATGCGTTTAACTGATGTGAAACATATGTATGTATGTATAGATATATAGATAGCTTTGCAAAAACTGTGGCACTTTTATTTGTTTACATGCCTGCTGGGTATTTTAAGTTGAGGTGCTATTTGTTTTTATCTTAGACTTTTTTTTATATTTACTGTTGTACTAAAGACCAAATGTGAAGAATTTATATTATTTATTCCTTGATTATTCAAGCTACCTCACAGAAGTGCTCTGTTTGTTAGCAGAGTTGTTGAATGTTAAAATAAGGTGAATTAAATAAAAAATAAGGAACATTCTGGATCTGTTTTTTCGCTCTTCTTTATTCTTTTTTAAAGTATTACAGACGTATCGGATCAGGACTCAGTATGGAGAAATACAGTTTGCTTTGGCCAACAGTCCAAAAGCCTGATTTCCTCCATTGTGTATAAAAAAAATTGTCAGAAAACTCTACTGTGATGGTGCATTGCGACTTTTGGCATGTGGGACTTGTAGTTTTTGAACCAGGGACAGATACACGATACACGAGAAGCACAAAACACAACCCATGCCACACTTTATGTGAACTACATAACTGAACAATATTTATAACAATAACTTTAGTAAAACAGATGTAAACCGAACAAGAGGAGTGTGTCGCTCTCAAGAGGAGGTGGCTACAAGCAGCACACACTGGCACAATGGCCTCCTGGGTCGGAGTAAATCTACATCTGTCCACTGCAGAGGCTCCATCCACAACCTCGAGGAGGAACTAGTACAAATGGATGTATTTGTATAATATTATAACATTAAATGAAGAGTATAATGTTAATTTAATATAATACTGTTAGTAAAATGTTAATATATTAATTACTACGTTCATCATAATATCTTATAGTATACCATTTTTTCACTTTAATATTAATTCCAGTTACAGCGGTTTAATTTCTGAGGGTTGGTTGTTTATTAAGGCTCTATATTGGTCTCTAATTTATTAATGCTAAATTCTAACTTGTCAAAAATCTTATTGTTCAACATTTGAAAATTTGCTGTAGTCCTTCTATGTGACCCGTTTGTCTGTTGAGTCTGCCTTGGGGAAGAACCTTCTTGACAGAGAGGTTCAGAAACTTTAACCCCTTTAAGTGCTCCCCCTTCTTAAGTCAGAAAAAAGGAAGTATTGTTCTTTGTAGTGTGTGTGCGGGTCAGCCACCACTGCCATCCCAGACTGTGGCGGGGGCTACTGTAACTCCAGTCAGATGACTGGACAACATTCAAACCCACTGTTCTGGCTGAGAGACTCTGCTGAGAGATTAGGTGAGGCACTCAGGCAAAGAAAAAAACATAATGATGGGGATGCATGTGTGCAGGAATTCAGAAAGATCATGACGTAAAATTAGATTATAGGGCTGAAACGACGCATCGATTAAATTGATTCATAAAATGCTTCAACACAAATTCTTTGCATCGATGCTTCATTTAATCCATGTAACTATATAGCATAGTGTTTCGCAGGGACATGTATTACTGTCGCACATCGCGCTTACGCTGTGAACGCGACATGATTATGATGGTGCTTTTTGCAAAATGGAGGAAGAGAGAGAAAACATCGAGGGACAAAAAAGAAAGTGTCCAAAGTATGGTATTATTTCAAGCTAAAGAAAGGAACAACTCTGTAATTTTACCGTCCGGCCACCGTAAAACGACAATTTCGTCGCCTCTGCAACAGCACGACAGCGCCTTATCAGAAAGCACCGGTGTTCTGCCAGCGGACCACAGACAAGGTAACACTAACAGCAACTTTAGCATTTAACTGAAATCGTGATTGATTGATGAGTTAAAGGCTAGCCAAAGTAAGCCTCAATCTTTAGCTGAAAATGTGCACGTATGTTTGTTCTCCTTTTTGGGCCATGAGTTGTAACCCTCAGTCATGAGTTAACTGGGTGTTGGAGAGCTGCACCTTCTAACTTACCTGCAGCTCTTTCTGCAGCTCAGACAATCCCTGCTACCTGCGTGTATTAATCCATCCTTTCACCCATATTCTTTATCTTTATAATTGCATTCTTCGTAATAACAAACAGCTGTTTCACATGCAGGATCGTTCATTTCATGTTTCACATTTCACGTGTGCAAACAAAAGTACTTTCTAAACGACGCATCGACGAATCGTTGAAATAATCTATAGAAGCTTTGAATACTAAAATCATCGTTAGCTGCAGCCCTATTACATTAAGACAAATAGGATGATATGCATTTTACTTTTTTTACACAGGTGCTTATATGCAAGTAAACAGACAAATATATTCAGAGTGCATGCTGATCCAGACAGAAACTGCACCTATAATCCTGCTGTAGAAACAGTACTGTACTGGGTCTGGTGTGTGTCTGTATCTGAATTTGTGCTGCAATCAGCATTTTGTTTTCTCTCGCCAAGGTGAGAATCAGTCCACTTCCCTTTTCAGTCGCCTCCATCTCTTCTCATCGTTGCCTCCCAGTTGCCCACCCATCTGTACAATGCGGTGACAGAACAGACTGGACTAACCAGCATTACTAAAATATCTTTCCATTTAAATAGTTTCACCATTGCCCTGGAGGTGAACACCATGTATTGCACAGATTATGACATGGTCCAATGAAAGTAATCACATGAAACCTGCTAATAATGATGAGGTATGGGACGTTGCTGGCTTGGAGCTTAGCAGCACCAGTAGCAGACAGATTTGGACAGTTGGATCTGTACCTCTAAGCACAGGTCAGAATGAATAACCTGCCGGTGGGACAAAGAGCTAGTTCAAAACCTGCATCAACAGCCATGCATGTCTGACGAACTGTGTTTTTCACTGTCTCAATGAAACATACAAACGTCAGGCTGAAAATACTACAAGAGACTGAGTCTGAGGTAACGATGTGTGTGTGAGAGAGAGAGAGAGAGACTAAATGAAAGAGCCACATGAATACAATGACATCTTTCACTTGTTTTGAGAACCAAACAGCCATTCAAACTGAAACCAAAGACCTATGTAGGTTCGGGACTTAAACAGCAATATGCACAAATCCTCTGCATGAGTTATAAAAACTATGCATTCACATGGTTCTGTTTGATAATTAACTCAACTCATATAGTTAACCAATGGTCATAGATTTACCATTTATCATGTGTTTACAAATAAATATATCTGACTGCTCCACAAGTCTTTAGACGTGTTAAAGAACAGAAAAGAAGAAGGAAATTTTCACCCAAAGTAAGCTTGTTGGTGAGGCAGAGACCACTTGCTCATATGTTCACCAACTACAGGGTTCCAAGTTAAAATCTCCCATTTTCTGCCAATTTAAATGCTCAGTTCCCTATATAATGCAAACCTTGTCACTGCAAACTCTGTCACATTACAAGACAGCTGTTTTACCTGATGGCAATGAGCTTTAGCAGGAGTGTGTAACGTGCCGGAGGTTCATGAAAAACCCTTCCAGTTCCGCCCTTCACTCTTCGGGCCTGACCAACCAGTGGGAATCACTGGTGCTTTAAACCTGCGATCATGGCTAATTTTGTTTGTAGACCACATGATTGAGCCAGTGGTTTTGCTATCAGGAATCGAACCCTGGTACTTTGTGGTGGTGGAGGATGGGAGCTTCACTACTGTCCAAACCAAATTTACCAAATTTACTCACACTAATTACTGCTGCAGTGTGGCCAGCAACCACGTGCAGCACAGCACTGCTGTTAAATACAGAACAGAGTCCATGTTTGTACGAGGACCATCTTTCATTAACTTAAAGACTTCCCTTCGGTCACATCAATAGTTCATGCAAACCGACACACTCCAGCTAGTTTACAGAGGAGACTGCATGCAAAGCACTGAGAGGTCTATTTAATTAGTACTCTAAATCAATTACATTACATATTCTTACTTTTTAAATGTCAGTTAAAATTAATTTAATATACATCTGAATCAGGCAGCATCTAACAATGCATGAAGAACTGAAGAAGCCCCGTGGATGGGAGGCAAAACCTCTTCAAGTATCTTCAACCACATTATAAATGCCCTTGATTTTCACCTTCCTTGCATTACTACCACCTGGATGACTGAGAATCTTCACAAATAGCAAGTGTGAAATATCTCTAAACTGTTGACCCCTTGTTTTTTGCTCCATCCATGCTATGTTGGCTCTCCTAGCAAATTGTTTGGGTCTACTACCGCACAGCTGACACATCGCATAGTAGTGTTATCACGATACTGGAATTTCAAACTTTGATACAATACCTTGAAAAATAGGGCTGAACGATTAATTGAATTTGCGATTTAATCGCGATTTAATAAAACGCAATTTTCTAATCGCAAAGGCGGCGATTATACTCTGGTCACATGACACCCAAGCGGAAAGCAGTCTGACGAAGTTAATGCTTCGATCTGCACGCTACGCTGGAAACTTGCCTTCTTGTTGTAAAATGGCCTTAAGCTTGACAGAAGCTCAGCTACATAAACTTTAATGTCACATGGAATGAAAGTAGCAGCACACCGCTGGTAACATGGTGGTGGGCTAATTCGTTGGGCCCTCCGCGGCTTTGATGGACGGAAAAATGCACAACAGAAAGACGCGTGTATTAAGGTAAGCGTATTGTGGCGATCGGCCTGGGTCACACACACAGCCACCAGTAAGCTCAGGAAATATCTGTAAATTGGCGTTTCAAACTAAACGCCTCAGTCCGAAGAGACCCAGTCTGTCCCGAAGTTGCAGCCTGGTTAAAGCTGGTGCGCAGCTCAACATCATCGGAGGCTGCGGGGAGGAGGGGGACCCGGTGTTGTCGGAGAATTACTAAGCTTGTCTATTAGACACGAGAGGTGTCACTCTGTTCTATTTTAGTTAGCCAACTTATGAATTGAACCTCAAACTGAGTATTTTAGTTTGCTTACGGGGATACAGAAAGATGGACTCCAGGAGATTTGAACTGAGATCAGGACTCATTAATTGGTGGTTGAACTGTGGGTTTTGTATTGAGCTTTACTGTATAATACCCTGTGGTGAAAAGGTAGGCCGACCTGATGATAATAGCCTATATCATATTATTTAATGCCATGACTTGACTCAAATTGTCTTTCTCAAATTATTATAATTTGATATATCTTATTGCTCATAATAATAATTCTACCTAATTCATCATAACACAGGCCTGAGCCGCAAGAACAGTCTGTTTAATCTATCTAATATCATACTATACACTGATTTACTGCTTGTCCGTTTTGAATAATACAGAAGTTAAAGAGCTTAAAAAATAATCGCACATTAAATCGAAATCGCAATATTGGTTAAAAAAATCGCAATTAGATTATTTTCCAAAATCGTTCAGCCCTATTGAAAAATATCGATAACAGTTCCCATACCTCTGGGGAAAATTGACAACTTTATTAATTACTGAATTTAATTATCTAATCCACTTATCTTAGAAATTAAGTAACATTATTAGTATTGTGTGTTTAACCTGACAGCATCAGTAAATTAACTTTTGAACTTAGTCAGGTGTTTTCTAATCAGCTGAAACTCTGCTGCCTGAGATTCCTCAGGTGTGGTAACTCTCAGGGGGATTAGCTTAGCTTTGAGAATTTCAAATGTCTGTTGGGCCAAGAACTGGATAACTCACTTATCAACGACAATTTAATAGTCCATCTTGTTCAATATTACGTTGAAAGGAGAGATGTCTCCAACCTCTAGAGATTCTTTATAGAGGTTGCAGTGTCAGTCCTGCATTGCTCAACTGGTTGTGTTAGCACTGCTCTGTACCATCACTTGCATATGGGCTTGCTTGTATGCCTTGCCAGCATCCAATCACAGCACAGTAGGGCGGGACTTGTCAAAACTCTTAACTCAGCGTGTGTCTTCTTGCTATCGATAGAAGACATTGTGATTTTCAGTATTGATACTGTGGAAAATGAATATTAAAACTGCTTAAAATACTATTAGAATTAGGGGTCGACCAATAATCGGTCTGGCCGATTATTGTGGCCGATACAGCATTTTTCCAATAATCTGCATTGGTCATTTTAAAAACAGATAGCGGTTATAATTAATTTAAAAAATATGCTCCTTTGGCTCTGATGCAGCCGCCTCTCTGTGTCTGCTTAAGCCCACAGAGTGGTGAGTAAATATCCCGCCCACAGTACTAGCTGATTGGTAACAAGTCACGAGTAATAGCCTATCAACACTGACTATTGTGCGGAAGCAACCAATAGAACGAGCAAGCCATCACGCTACAGCCCCTCCCTCATCAGTTTAGATCAACTACACTCATTACCGTAGGTAAGTGCAGCAAAACCAGCAGTAGAAGTAGTAAAAGGCTTTTACTACATCAGTACAATAAGCAGGACCTTGTACAAAGCCATATTTGAATCTGCTCTGTCTCATCCACCGCAGCTGTGTTTCAGTTGTACACAAGCACATGTGCTAGCTTGGCTAATAGCCAGTTTGAATATATTATTGTTGAGTATATTGTTAAAAATCCTAACAATATACAATAAATACAATATAAATAGCAGCAGTTTATGATAATTTATCACTCATAGTTCTCTAATTCATTCAATTTACTATTTATAAAGATTAAACATGACAATTAACTGTAATCTTGTTATTTTTACCAAAGTTTTGTGTTGGAGTTTATCTTATTCTAAATTTTGACAACAAGATTAAACATTTTACAGCAAATGTATATTGGTTCCAGATATGGGTCATCAGTCAATCCCTACTCAAAATTGATACGTATAAAAAAATCTATATTTCTGACAATACTACTTCGTACTACGCGCGTAATAAACTGAAGACATCGGCCCCTCATCACTGATACCTGATCCAGCTAGTATAGGATTGGTGCATGTCTAAGCTTTACAGAGACTTTAGTAAAGAGGTGGCACATTTTTAAATGTTTCCTTCTTTTCCAACATTGTGATGGGTTTCTGACTTTCTCCTTTGGTGTAAAGAAGTCCATTATTTAAACAGCATGTTATTAACTTGCTCTGGTGGGCTCAATTTGAGGCTCTCCAACATTTATGCCCACTTTACCTTTCAGGATTTTGTTGTTAGCTAATACATATTTTATATTCTTAAAACCAGTTTTAATTAAAGGACCAATGATTCAATCCGAATTTACATTTGTTCTTTATCTACACAAGAAGCATCTGGACACAGGATTTAATCTGAACGCTTCTGCTACCAGTGTGTGAGAGTCTTGTAAATTTGTACAGAACAGTGTGTGCGATCCAGTGAACACTGTGTCCTTGGAAAAAGTGTTATTGTGCAGAGTCGCTCAGAGCAAGCGTGTGTGTAAACACTTCCTGAGGGGAAGGTGGGGTTTGGGGTGGAAGTGGGGAGGGTCCCATGCTTACTACACAGGATTTTCACACATAGCTCATTAATTATAGAAAGAGAAGGGGGGAGACTGAATAAAAAGAGAACATGGCTATATTTGTTTTAATGAAAAATAACATAATTACTGTACTCAAAAGCAAAGAGCGGTGTAAGGAAGCAAAGAAAAGAGAAAAAAAAAAAAAAGGAAAACCAGTAAACAGTGCAACTCAGGAGTCAAATGCTTAAGTGTAAAATAGACATCAGATATCTGAACTTCAGCCCTTCAAGATCATTAAGAGCTGAGCTACAGCTGTTGCCTGCATTTCTGCTTGCTCTGTCTTTGTTTTATTGCATTCCCTCCAGTGCTGCTGGTACATGTAGGAGGGAGTGGCGATGAGGAGGTACGCAGAAGGGGGAAGAGAGGGAGGAAAAACGACTACTCCAAACAACATCTTTGAAAACCATGCTAGGAGGAAGCAGAGAGGGATGACATGCACAGTCAAAAAAGGGAAGGGCAGCCACTTTTAAAGACACATTGGATTGAGGTTTCAGGCGTGGAGGAGGCAGGAGAGGAGAAAGAGACAAAAGACTGCAGAAGACAGCATCTCTGCTTTTAGTGAATCTACTAAATGACACAAACAGGCAGCACGCCACTTCTCTCCTTGTTATTGTTATTGGCTACTGTCCACTGGGCAACAACACACACTAAATCACTTGCTGCTGCCATCGCTGAGCTTGTGAGCGGAAAAAAGCAGGATGCTGCTACAACAGCATCTAGCTTGCTGAGTCAGATCCACAGAGGTAAATTGAGCACTATGGACTTCATGGTTGATAAAGGGTTCTTGACCAGATTTAGCCTTTAGTGAAGCAAACATTTTGAACAATGTTATTAACAGCTGACTGTAGAATGCAACATGGCAAAATAATACTATACTGAAATTAATAAGCATGTGACTCAGACTAATATTTTAATACCTGTTTACAGTTTGTTATTTATTCCTCAATTTTGTAATTCAGTAGCTATTCAAATTCCACCTACTTCATGTACATAATGCGCTGCTGTCTTGCTATCTCTGTTTATGATGTGTGTAAGTACTGTAATGTACACCAGAGTCAAATTCCTCTACCTTTTCACACTGATTCTGATTTAAAAATGTTGTTTATGTGCAAACAAGTGAGTTAAACTGATCAATGTCATAGGACAACTCTTGCTCTATATAAATTGTTTTCTTCATTTCTAACCCTCGCATACTTCCCCTTGTGATTTAGATGGAGTTGAAGGTAGTCTAAAGGAAATCAGTGCAATTAAGCCTACTGTAGGTGATCTTGCCAATAACAGAAGATCTGGAAATCAATTTGGCATAATTTAGTTTGTTGGGGTATCTCAGTCTGCTGCATTATGAATATAACAAATGTAACAGTTTTACCTTTACAAAGTTATTGAACAAACCCTATGTGTTTCAAGTCTATAACAAGTGATGGCTCTGTTGCATCTTTGTTACAGAACACGGCCAGCTGGATTGGTATCTTGGGGCAAGGAAAAACTGCAGGCTACCTGCCATAAAT
Organism: Lepomis macrochirus; assembly: GCA_024633595.2. NCBI lineage: Eukaryota > Metazoa > Chordata > Actinopteri > Centrarchiformes > Centrarchidae > Lepomis > Lepomis macrochirus. The sequence continues at coordinate 15,387,088 of JALXJV020000009.1, forward strand.
TATGAATGAAGTACTTAATCTGAGCAACAGGCAGAGCTGCAATAAGTATGGGCACATATGTTGAGAGGAGAGAGCTGTACTTACAGTAAGTCAAAGCTTTATAAAGAACACTAAGGCATAGTGGTGGACGATACGGCTAAAATCCACTATTACCGTATGTAATTTTATATCATGGTAACCGCATATATCATAATGCATTTCTGTAAATTCAATTAAAAATGTTTTTTTGAATAACCATACCATACACTTGATGATGCCTCCTGCCCTGTATTAACAATTTCTTACTCCTCCTCCATGTTTTCTTGTAACTCTTTTCTTCTGCCCTCTTCATGACATCTCTCACGTGATGTGAGAACACAGCAAGCACTCCTGCGGCCCAAATCAAGTTACCTTGTGAGGTAGCTGGACATGCAAGATTACGGGAGAATCCAGCCCTAATAGGTTACACCGCCTGCCCTCACTAAGGGGTGGCTCCTGTGGTGAAAATGGTATTCCCAAAACTCTACCAGTGAACACATTTCTACCGTCACATGGTATATACTGTAATATTGCCCAACCCTAGTATTAGGCACTGAATGTGACCAGTCAGCTAAACCTGCTACTTCACTTCCACACCTTAACGGTACTGGAGCTATGAAGCACAAGGTGAGGTCAAGATTTCCATTAAAAATGTAACACGTGATTTTACTTCTAAATGGCTGGCAGGCAAACTTCAAACAACAAGGTTAATCTCAGTATGAATATGTTACATGCAAACTATAGTATTTGTCACATTTTGATTGTCAAAAGTGTGCTAAAATAATTACTGATAATTTCACTACAAAAAACTACTCTGCATTTTAACTTAGTGTTCAAGTCATAAATTTGCCTGAAAAGGATCTAATCACATCAACTTGTGATAACTATACACGTACTTGCAACAGATTACTTTGGACTTCACCTTTATTCCCCTTTTTCTCAACTGCTCAACCTGTCTCAGAGTCAGGTTTCATGGGGCTGGAACCAATCCCAATATGAGCTGGACAGGTCACCAGTCTTTGAAGGTGTCAGTATACGTCAGAACTGTGTGTAGGGTGGTCAAAGAAAAACTACTTCCCCCTCACCTTTCTGACATCGGCACAGGGGAGGGATGTGTCCGACAATCTCTTTACAGAACTACTTCTGTCACCTGTTGTGTTTACAACCAAATACAACACTACAAACACCTTTCTGGTATAGTTTCTGAAAATGTGTGTTGTTCTCCTTATATTTAAACATTAACCTGTCTCACTCTCTCAGTTAAAGTAATGCATAGCCTTACCCAGTACTAGCCATGTCAAGGCGGTGCAGTATAAGTAATGTAATGTCCTGGATTACAACAAACATATACTCTAGTTCATGGTTAGGATACCAACTTAATAAACCAATCTACTAGACACTACTTGACAAGTGTAAAACAGATGATAATTAAACAACTCTGAAGTAATTTCATTAAGCGGTTTTACTTTCAATAATGCTAACAGTTCTTCAAATCACCTTATCAATGTAACACTGTGCCATTTATTTTTACAGCTAAAAATAAAAGACTTCTCTTTGTAGCTGCACAACATCATAACATCGTTGCAGTCAAAGCCTCATCCACCGCCCACAGAAGGTCAAAACAGACTGACCCACAGAGTGCCCACAGTGTGAGCGTGGGCTTCAGTACCAGACCCAGTTTGTGCTAATCTTACCGGGACAGAGGAGTGGACTGGCGTATGAATGCTCGCTAAACGGTTATCACCACAAAAGGATGAATTTGAGATATGTGCATCAGAAGCTTTAAATTCTTGCTCCTTTGTAAATGTTTATACTTTTTCAGAAAGGCCAGAAGGGCAAGAAGCTATCCACTGCATGATAAAGCAACGTAATCAGGGTACTGAAAAGAAAATTAATGCACATATAGGTAGCATACAAGTTTTGGCATTTCCTAGTGTTTGTATAATGGTTAAAATCGAAAAAGAAGGGAGGGAGTAGGACTGTGAGGATCGTGAAGAGTTTGAGGAGTAAAGTTTTCATTCACACATAGCCAGTTTCTGCATAAAGCAGCAAGACCATCGGATTTGTACTTATGGACAGTTACAAATAAATTTCCCTTTCTCTAAACTTCTGAGAAAACGTCCCACTGCTTTCAGATTTTTCAGAAACATCTGAAAAAAAACATGTAAGGGTCCTAACTATTTTATTATGAAGGTCTTTGGAAGTACTTGATGTTGAAGACAAACCTTTAGGGCCTGTAAAAACATGTGATCCTTAGCTTCCAAGGTGTTGAAAAAGAGCTAGCACCTCACCAATCAAGAAGCTTCTGTCATATGAAGGCGCTGAATAAATATAGACAACCATTATGTTGACACAAAATCTTCCATGCCAGCTCTTGCTCCACATTTAGAGAACAAATGATCATTTCAGAGATGCTGTTTACGGCACAGAGTCAAGGATAAGTACAGAGTAAGGTTATCTGCATTGTTGAGAATGCATTCAAGTGAAGTCTGACCCAATTTCTGTACGTATGTCAAAGTCTGTTTATCCTCCTCGGCCTTGCCTTCACCTCATTGCTCACCCTTATTCTTTGTCTGGCTGACAAGAAAACAAAGAGCAAAACACACAGACTACAGCTGCTGTGCTTTCTTCCCTCACTCCAACAACAATGAGGAAACAAGCAAAAACAAGTGTTTGTAAGAGTGCAGATGAAGATGCGACACTATTTGCAGAGACAGACAGACGACAGAGAGACTTGGCACAAATAGAGGATTCCACTGAAAATGTACTACCTGGTTTATATCTTACAAATTCTGTTTGCCTGGTCTGCACACTCTGGTTTCACTAGTTAAGAATTATACAGCATAATCTGCATGTTAAGAGGTTATAAAACTGTTCGGCACTGACTGGGAATGTGGGGAAGACTGTACCAGCTTCAGAGAAGCTACTGCAGATAAACACCTGACCTGCTGTCTGAAGCTGCATGGACAGTGGGGGGTTCGGTACAGAATAATGCGAAGTTACATAACAACAAACGGAGAGGGAGGGCGACTGTGGTAGGAAAAGGTAGTCAGCCTGTTGACTGACCTAGTTTATACTTGGACAAATTGTTATGCAGCAACTAATACTACGATATAACAACTGACAACCAATCCTCTGGAAGGATTAGCACACCGACAGGAGGGAAAACTAAATACTTAAATCATAGGAAGCGTGAGGTTGCTGGAGTAATAGTCATCTTGAATTGATCATTCAAACATCATTTATCAGATTTGAATGTCTGTAATGAAAGGAAACAAACCAAGAAAGCAGTGTTGACAGGTTACATGCTCTTCAGGAGGAAATTATTCCCAGCCAGCAGTTCAAAAAAGGTGCTCCAGTAGAGAAGATTGAACACAGAGTACTTAGCAACACATGGAGGCCAGGTGTCCAACTGGCAGTGCTTTAGAGTTTAATCCACTGTGTTTCAGCTGATGGCCAACAACTCCAGGCAAATTGTTGCTGTATTGACTGAAGGGCAGTTTGCGCTGTCGGATGAAAATCTTGCATATTTAAAATGCTTGCTTAAAAGTTTGACATTTATTATCAGCTCAGTTTATCTTCTAGAGGGTTTCAAAGGCCCAAGAATGGGGAATTGGAAAAATTCAAACTAACTAAGTGTGTGTTCCTACTCTATCTGCTAATAATGTCTTTTTTTCCCCTCTCTGTTTTAGCATCAAGTCCACACCACATGTGGTGTGGTGTGTTTTATACACTCTTTTGATAAGGATTTCTGTGTGTGGATAAATCTGAAAACACAGGCTCTGTGTTTTAGCTTGGGAGGGGAGAACTGAAATTTAGGAGAACAATGGCATACACTCAGCTTCCAGTTTATTACACATAGCTAAAACTAATGCAGTGTAACACAGCAGTCCTGCAATAATCCTCCCGCGATGGAGGTTGTAATGTTCAGCTTTCGCTGAAACTGTTTTAAAGATGCGTTGACTCAACTTATTTATAATAATAATTTGAGGTTTGTGGTGCTGTTGAACTGTTTTGCATTAAACAAAAAGGTGTCTGTTATTTAGCCTACCCTCAATGATATAACTGAGGCAGACAAAAAATAAATAGAAACACTGAAATACAATTCAACAGCATCACAGATTGCAGTTGGACCGAATTTAAACCCAGTACAGGTGATCATAGAGAACAGGAGGAGTCAGATGGGAGGAAAAACAAAGAGGTTTCGTCGTATTTCAGTGTGGACGGGCATCTGACTGACACACATTTCACACATAAATAGCATTTTAAAATATAGCTGGCTCAGTTTGGACGCAGTTTAAAGCGAAAGCATGACAATCACTAAAATTTCGAGGTGACAAGAGTTTTCACATGACAGCAGCAACGTATGAAATAACATGTCAAGCCTTTGGGCGAGCGTCCAGAGATAGATGCGAGTGTGTTGGAGGTGGAACACAGAAATGCTGCCAGCTCCTACTTAACATGCAAGTGCCAGCGTTCAAAATAGCCCCCCTCTCACAGTCTCCAGTCCCGATTCCCTGCCATTTCACACTGCTGTGCTGTGGATGGTGACAGCAGCGTCATTCACACATGACAGCTGGCTGCCTTGCTGGTCAGAGGTAGGGCAGAAAGGCAGGGATGCTCTGGAGCTCTGGAGCTCTGGATGACAGGACGGCAACAGTCGGTAAACACAGAGAGAAAAGAGCAGGGAGAGTTGTTTTTATTTGTACGGAAGTTCCAAATAAAAGTAGAAAATAATCAAATGCAATGAAGTACAATATGGTTATTTTAGACCGTTACTGATATGTCCTGTGATAGAACATATTGCCTATATTGGCCACCCCTATCCACAACTGGCTTTCACGTTCCTGCACTCATACAACACAGGATTTTGAAGTATTTTGGTTTGTTTATTTGCACATGACTGTAGACACATCAACTATAGCTGGACAGCGTATATCACATTATGTCTACACTGAATTAATGCCTTTAGCAGTGTAAGACGTTGTAACTGTGCATAGACAGTAGCCTGTCTCTCTCTCAGTATAATGAAATATGGTGATGATTAAAACAAAACAAAAACAGAGCAGCCATTTTAAACTATCTCCCACATACAACCAGGCCTGCGAGAGAAAGCTGCCGCACCAGATGGAGAGTGACATTTTGAGCAAACAACAGTTGTATGCTCTGTTTTTACAGGGAGGGGGCATTTTGTACGACGTAGGTATTATTTGTTACTTCCAGCCTCCTCAAGACTGATAAGAGCAAGGAATTCCTGTTTGACGAGAACAGAAAGACTGGCTGACACTGGTATGATCAATGTCTATTCTACGATTTACTGTCAATCCACAGCTTTGAAGCTAAAATTACCATGGTTTAGGGTTACAGTGTAGGCAGACACAACGTTAAAGGTCGGGGTTCACCCCAAAACAAACAGACACTTCTTTCTCATACTTGCAAGATAAACAAAGGTCCATGTGTGGTATAGACCAGCAGAAATGCATAATAGATGAAAACTAGAGCTAACCCAGAGGGCTGATATTATCAGCAGGTATCACAGACATTTCAGCATCAGCGTGTATTGTTGGATGGAAAATAAATATCCCGAACACAGAAAAACTGCAATTTGGAAAGTGTGTCATCATTACATAGTCAATCTAGCCGACGGCAATGTTTACAATACTTTGAAACACCTAAGTAGCAGTTTGACAGCTCAGCAGATGCTGGTGCCCAGTCTGCTGGTAAGGAGGGAGGTACTAGTCCAGTTTTACTTGGCGTTATTACCAAATCACCAAAACTAAACCAAAGTCATTAGCTCTGTAACTGTCAACAAAAAATCCTGAACAAAGATAAAGAACACTAAAGACCAACATGCAGAATGATAAATGTTTTAATTTCATTACAGATTTTTGCCTTGTCTCTTGTTATCCTCCAGTGTTCACTAAATCCATACATTCTTTGCCTCAGTGATAGCATGAACTCAATTTATTTCTTCTCATGTTTTAATGGAAAATGGGGTGTTAATTACATCTATGTGACACCTAGCATCAATCAGCTGACATTTGACAATGTTAACTCGGCGGATTTAACACTCAAATATCTGCAACCTTATTGTTCCCAATAGGATGAAAAGGTATCTTTGCACACCTAAATGTAAAAGACAGGTGTGTCAGAGGATTTAAAACATGGTCACCACACAATTGGCCTTCTTAAATCCAGTACTGCTCTGCCTGTAGCGCAAACTGAACGTCTAGGTTTTCACACCCTTTGTTCATTCTGTACTCTGAAAGCTTTGCTTATCACTATGTAACTTGGTCCACAGCCACAACACATAACATTTCATGGGTCACAGAGCCTCTAACAACCTGGTGCCAAGTGGGCCTTGGGTCTGATGACATGAGACGGAGAGCTGCACGTAGGCCAATGAGTTTGGTCGATTGCAGGATAAAGAGTCATTAATGTGAAGGAATTGTCTGCGCTGCAAGTGGTAGGCTTTAACTTACTCGTACATAATGCTGTATTGCAAGTAATTTATAGTGCTGTAGTTTCTTTCTATGGTTGAAATGAAAAATCTTGCATCGCGACTTCACACAAGCAATCTCTCTCCATTTAAGAATACAGTGACTGACTGATAAGTCAGATAAAATAAATGACTTAGCGCATGCCTCCAGAATAATCAGGTGCTTTTGTAATGACATGCTTTGCTGATATAAGCCCAAGCTGCACTCAAGACTGAATTGGCCTGTGAGGAGAAGCAGCAGAGAAGAAGTAAAGGGAGCAGGGGAAGCAACACAGCATGTTGGGAAGTTCAGGAATCTCAGGATATGATGTAGTGTTTGCTCAGGCCTGGAGGGAAAGAAAATGCGTCCCTCATGTCTCGACACGGAGAGGGGATAGGAAAAAATAAATATTATCTTACTCAGAACAAAATGACATTGACATATTTTACTACTTCTCTTATTCTGTTTAAGGTATATCAACAAAATTAAACTCCTGAGTACAAGATTAGAAAGGTAGCTCCCAAAAACATTACTTTTGTGTAAATTATAGCCTCACACATTGTATGCTAGCTGATACCACGAAACTGGACGACTTCAATTCTGGATAAATGAGAGTGCCATGGAAGAAATGGAAATATGACACCTGTGCTGGCTGATATTCTTCCGACTCTGTTCCCGCCTGAAACCCAAGGGTTTTTTTGAATGCCAGCTTTCTAGACTCCATTAAGTTAACTCCTGTTTAGAAACTCATTTCACGACAGCAATTAAACCAGCTGTATGTTGCTGTTTGAACATTTAATGTCCATCTCACAAATTCTTCCCTCCGCTCTCACAGCAGTAACTGTGCACGGATGAGGCTGCCAGGCTCTGTGAGCGCAGGCTGTTGTGTTTCCGACAGATGACATAAGAGAGATCCAGAGAAACTGACACTAGATCTGCGGATAAAACGTCTGGATGGATCTGTTGTTGCACAGTGCTCATAACAAAGCATGAGGAACCTTGGAATTGAGATTCAGATTCGTTTCATTTCCTGGACTTTGTCTCGGACACACACACACACAGACAGATACAAACACACACACGGATAGCCTGTCCCATGTGCAAGCATGTCCTCAAGATAGACGTCGGCACAAGCAAGACAAAGGAAAAGACATCTAGGCTGAACGTCAAAGGTTTAGGAACTTCACCATTAACACACCAGTGAAGTAGCAGATTGAGAGAACATTATTTCTAAATTGAACACATCTGATGTGTAAATCAGTGGCAATTATATATTACAACTCAAGCATACTGCAGTTTTCAGGCATTCTTGGTTGTGAAAACATGTTACATGGGTGACTACATGTTTTTCTGAGTTATTAACATTGAACTTGTATGTGCTCTCAACTTTTAAATGAAACAGTAGCCCATGCAAACTGCATTACATTAGCTTTTTCCATAATATACTGAACAGCAGAACATTCCCAGTGACATAACCTGGTTTCAGTATTTCTACTGTTTACCTCGTGACCGTTTTGAAGAAAGATAAAATAGTTGCCGCCATGATAATTTTCCAGACTTGTAAACTCCTGTGAGTATTATAAACCGTTGTGCAGTGCTTTGGTGCCTGATAAACTTTTAAGCGCATTAATCTGTTACTTTCCTTCTGGATCAGATTTCATATCTCTCCAGTCCCTACAAAACACACCCCCACCAAAGTAACCCTCTGTATTGTTTTAACGCAGGGCTCTTTCCAGGCTGAATGCCGTTAAAAGGTGATTCTGATGGACGCTTTATGTTTGTCATTTTCAGTCGACACAGACGCTGTAGCACTAGTTGCTCGGAGTTGCCTAATTCATGTTTGCCATGTCTATCTAAATATGCTGATTTAAAAGATATTTTCTAAGTCGACTCACAACAACCCGTGTGGCTGTGTCAGTCTCATCCATGCTTGTCGCAGTTTTAGCGGCCATTTGTCCTGGCTCTGGTACAGGATTATGACGTCCCTTAATTCCACCTAGAAAGCTGGCTCGGTTGTTCTTCAAACGCGGGAAAACGGCTGTCAATGAACACAAGACATAATCAAATGGCTGAAAATTCAGTGGTATGGGGGCAAGATAAAACTTAAAAGCAACAAATGGTATCAAAGTTTTTTGAGTTAGAGCTGAACGATTTTGGAAAAAAATCTAATTGCGAATTGCCAATATTAGCGATTTAATATACGATTAATTTTTAAGCTCTTTACCTTCTGTATTATTCAAAAAGGACAAGCAGTAAATCAGTGTATAGTGTGACCAACACAATATTAGATAGATTAAACATACACTGTTATTTCTTGTGGGTCAGGCCTGTGATGTGATGAATTAGGTAGAATTATTATTATGAGCAATGATGGAGAAGATATATCAAATTTTAACAATATGAGAAAGATAATTTGAGTCAAAAAAACTGAGTTCACCACAGTGTGTTATACAGTAAGTGCTCCAAACCCAATCCACAGTTCAACCACCAATTAATCCTGTCAAACCTGAGTCAAATCAGTTCAAATCTCCTAGGAGTCCATCTTTCTATATCCCAGTAAGCAAACAAAAAATACTCAGTTTGAGATTCAATTCAAAAGTTATCCAACGAAAATAAAACCAAGTGTCACCTCTCGTGTTTAATAAACAAGCTTAGTAATTCTCCGACAACACTGGAGTCCCTAGTCAGCCCTAGTTTGAGTTTTGGAAGTTAAAATGATCATATTCATCAATCAAGTCTTATCAAGTGATAAACTCATTGCCTTCAAGTCTGTCTACCCCTATAAGGAACAATCTGTTGGACCTTTAGAACTTAAAACTACACATAAGTGTGCAGTGATAAATAATTTGAGGCCACACTGCAGTCATCTATGTATTTCACTGTTTCACCAGCGCTATGTGCTTCATAAGGTCCGAGACATTTTGGCAAACTGGGTTGGATTTTGTCCCTGTGGAGTTTGACTAAAGATGTTGCACGTCCAATTTACTATCAGACTGGCTGCCTGACGTGTGCGCTGTAAACTCGTACAGAAATATTTAGTAAAGCAACAGGATTATGTGGCAAGTTGTAAGAGGCATGTGTGCTACAAACACGTAGTGTTTAGTTACACGTAGTTAAATGTGTGAGGATAAATTAAGAGGTCTTTCTCGGTGGCTGCATGAAGAATTGCAGGGTGGTAATAGAAGAATTTATATATCGGCTGAACATAAGAGATTATTGTTCATGCATGTTTACCTCAATGCTCATGTGCTTCTTTCTACTCCCCTTCCCCCATCCTGGACATCTCGCATCACTGACCCATGCCTTGGTCTGGCCTACATTTTTGGTTTTATGCACTAGAAAAAAAACAGGACTCTGGCTTACCCTTAAGCCCACAAAGGTCACAGAGACACTGTAAGGCTGGCGGTATATAGTCTGAATAAACACAAATTTGGCATCTTCTTAACTGCTTTCAACTGTGTAACTATGTCGTCACAGTACTGTGAGCAAACACCAGTTGTCTGTAGTTCTGTTTATTAAATGACGTCCATTGTCCACACACCAGATGAAGGAGCCTGTGAGTCATGGTCGGTTTGCACATGACTCGCCAGTATCTCCGCAAAATGAATTAAACATGAAACTAAGCAGTATTACTCTGCTCAAGAGGAACTAAGCTGAGGAACGCAAAAATAATTTAAAAAAAAGAAGAAGCAACAAATCATCAATCAATACAATACAATTATTAGAGTAGAATCAGGGCTGGGGACCAAAAAACAAAAAAAGCTCACTGGGACATTCCTACCATTTCTTCTTTGGTTGGTGCCAAATTACCACTAAATTAAAAAAATGCACAGTTATAGAAAAGCTATTCATCATGGCATTTAAAAAAAAAATGAAAACAGCATTTCAAATGTATTGATCCAATCCGAAGATGAATTGAATCAAATAATATTTTAAAAAATTAGATTTTATATTTGTTATCTTTCACATTGTGCTAGATTATATTATTTAGGCATGCATACGATGCATAAAAACAAATTCCAAACATGATTGTTCAGCTATGTATTTTGATCTGGAATAGTTTTGCACCTTACATAAACACATACTTAGTGACGTAATGTAAAATGCTTTCAAACTTTTATTTATTTGTATACAATATCTCTACTTATATGTATCCTGTTCCTATCTATCCTTCGGTCTATTGTTGCTGAAGTGCTACATTTAGCTACTGGGGATAAATAAGTTCTCCCCTAAATGTAAACATTTATTGTAAAACATTTGCATATTATTACATGGAAGATTACATTTAAAAAGGTTAATAAGAATCAACTCATTTTGTTGTAACTTTACAGACTGGGGTCCTTATACCAACACAGTGAAGGCAGTGCCATATCCTGCGCGAGCTTCCTTTGGATGTGTTTTGCCTGCACAAACAGGAACCTATTGTGGTAAAATGGCACACCTCAAGGAGTGCCAGGATCCAGTCACAATATATTGCAAACACAACATATATTTCTATACATATGTGTACTTAGGCTATTGAGGGGAAAGTCTGACTAAGCTATTATTTAAGTTATTTCACTATTTAAACTAAGAAATGAGCTTCTGTTTGAGAAAGGGCCGGGGGCACAGGTGCTGCCTGAGGACTAAACAGACTGCAGAGTGATCTGCAAGAGATGACGAGCTTTGAAGAAAGACACAAAAGAACATTCCTCACACAGACACACCTCCCATGTATCAGTGCCAAGATCCATCCACTCCAATCACGTTTTTAACTGACTACACATGAAATATGGATCATGGCAAGGCATACTTTAAATCCATTTTTTGCAGAGTGAACAGCTTTTAAGGATATGGAGCTTGAGAAAAATGCTAATGTTAAATAAAAGTCCTACGAGAATAAATCCTAACAAACTGTGTTGAACTGACATGTTCATACAGGTAGAACAGACAAGTAGAATTAATAGAAAGCCATTCACACATACAGACATGCAGAAACAAATACACACAGTATTACCATGTCTCCAGGGGTCCTTGGGCTCCACTGCTCCAGAAATAATATCCTCATCTGAGGGAAACTTCACCCTTTTGCCACTTGGTTTGGGTTTATCGTCCCCCTCCTCCACTGAGGGGTACAGTCCAGCTTTGTCTGTGGCAGAAGCTTCTGTGCTGCTTGTCTGGCTCACATCTGGCGGGCTCTCTGCCGAGCTGCCAGCTGGGACATCTTGAGATGTGGACTCTGAGTCTAAAGCGTTGTCTGAGAATGAGCTGACGTTTGTCGACTCAGCCTCCAGCACCCCACTCTCGTCGAGACTCAGATCCACACCTATGTCCATGTCCGCACCATCATCCCCTTCATCCACGACACACTTTGCATGATCAGTGTCCTTAAGGTCCTTCATTTCCTCCACCCCAACATCGTCCTTGTGCTGCTCATCAATAGAAAAGATCAAGTCACTTTGATTCACTACTGCAGGGGTGTCTTGGGCACTGCACTTTGTATTTCCATTGACCTCGTCAATTTCCAGTGTGTCTTGTGACTGGTGGTTATCCTCCTCAGCCACCTGAAGGTTGTCAGTGAGCTGAGGCATCAGATATGGTTCGGAGGCCTCTGTGGGAACAATGTTTGGTTTTTCTGTGTTACTGTCCGTCATCAGCTCTGAGATGCGGGGGGTGACCCCTTCTGTGTTGTTGGTAGTGTTGTGATCATCGTCCACATTGCTTTTTGTTTTGACATTGCACAAATCTAAACACTGCTCTTCGATACTCATGTTTTCATTTCCAGTGAAACTCAGTCTTTAACTGTGCCAGACAGCCTAGATATTGAGTTAAACAGTAACTAGGAACCAATTGACATGGATAAGCCTGTCTCTGGCCTTTGTCTCACAACAATATGCGTAGATGTGCACCTATCCTGGTCCTTTATTCACCAAATTATATTCAAGTGCATTCATAAAATGATTTTCCACTGTACTGGGGGTGAGTTAAAGTATAGCTTTCACAAACTCCAAATCACAAGTGACTTTGGCCCATCTTTAAAAATGAGCTAATTAAAGTGCAATGTCATACAAATATTGATACAAGAAAAATGTGATACCTGTGTGAAACAGATACCGTTTCAATAATTATTTATGTCAAACTAGACAAATTTACTCAACTATGACCCAGGTCACCACTTTAAAAAAATCTGCCAACCGTGTCCTATTGCTCCAAATGGGAACCGATGAAAGGCTCACCGGTCGTCAGCACATTGCCAGCAGTATTTAAGAACACCAGGACAGTCAATTGAAACGAACAAGCGACTCAGGGCGCCTCCATTACGTTAGCAAAGTCAGCTTACTGTCCGACACCAAACCGATTCATTTGCATGAATTTGACCGAGCTAATATTCGCTAGCTTGCTAAAGTTCTTGCCCAACAATGACGTCCAGGCCCGTGTACGGTCGCATGCCTGCCTCTTTACGTGAGCCCGTGTGTTTCTCCCCGACAAAGTCCATTCTTCTGTGTCAAGACAAATGTTTTTCCGGCTGTGGCTCGTCTCACCCTCTGTCGTGCTGCAACTCGGTTCGCATCACAACCATAGACCAGCGGCAGCCAGGAAAAAAACAGGCGTCACACTCCGAGCAGGGAGCATGTTTCGGCGGCTAACGTTAGCCCTAAGGAGCCGTGCCGAGGCTACACATGTCCAGTACTGATAGTCTTAATTATTAAGAGATTATAAACATATTCTGACCGCACAGGTATCGCAGGTATCACCCTGTCCGGCAGAAGTAACATTACCATTCGCTAGCTTGTCCAACAACTGTTTGTTGTTCACACGTCTGACGTCAGCACGTCGTTATCCACGGGGGTACGTTCACCAGACGCAGTGCTACAGAGGGTTGCAAAAAAAAAAGAAAAGGCGGTACACAGCTATTTGAATACAGAGTTGTTTACTTTGATTGTAATCCTTCCACTCCAACCGATATAATTGATTTGATTATGTTTTTGGACAAATTCCACATACATACTGTAAGTCAAAACATGTTTACCCAATATTTCGAAGTAATCTTTTCCCCCGTTTGAGTTATCTGATGACGATTCATTGAAAGCAGTAACTAGTTAAAAGTTTCAGGAATGTGAGACACATTAGAATCTTACAGCCAAACGTCAGTTTCACTTTGTGTCATTTCATCGTTACATTTAAGTTGTGAAGTCTGTTTCCCCAAAGAAACAGGACTTCTTCCCTACAAGATCATGAGCCTTACCAGTGTGCTCTGAATCATGGAGAATATTGAACTGAACACAACCCTCTGCAGTAAGTGCAGTCAGTATTGAAATCTTTATCCTGGGCAACATTTTGGGCTACATTCAAGAGTGACGGCACTTTTAGTAGAGACCAAGTAAACAGCATAGTGTCAACTTCATGGCATCTCTTCTGAACATGTGATTTGAGGGGCAACTCAAAAAGACGCCAAAAAAATAAAAAGTAGAACTTATGCACAACCTGCACACAGGAGCAAGACTAGTGTCTGAAGATAGAGATTTTCCTCAAGAGCATTGTGCATCCCTGGTCACAGAAGGAGAAATGAAGCACATTTAGCCTTCAGAAATTTACTGAGCAGCCACAAAAATACATCCCAGAGGTAAAGCAGTTTCCCCAGTCCCAAGTGATACAAGCACAGGATATTTAAAAGCAAGACTTTAATACTTGATAAAATTTGTCAAACATTCACATTCACAATTAAAACTCTTGAGACTGAACATCTTTAGCAGATGTGTCATCTTTGGGCATCTTGGTCTTCTTGGGGAGAAGGCTTGCCTGAATGTTTGGGATGACACCTCCATCTGAGATTGTGACCCCTGCCAGTAGTTTGTTGAGCTCTTCATCATTTTTCACTGCCAACAAGATGTGGCGAGGAGCGATGCGGTGCTTCTTGTTGTCACGGCTGGCATTTCCTGCTAGCTCTATGATCTCAGCGCAGAGGTACTCCAGGACAGCAGCAAGATACACAGCAGAGCCGTTGCCAATACGCTCAGCAAAGTGGCCTTTCTTCAGCAGCCTGTGGATGCGGCCCACTGGGAAAGTGATCCCTGCTCTGGAAGACCGGGACAGTGAAGACTTGGGTTTGGGCACAGCTTTCTTCCCACGGCCAGACATCTTTGGTCTGATTTGAGAATATACAGCAAAATTAGTCAAAATTGCAGTAACCCCTATACTCCAGAAAGCAGGCTCTTGGAACATGTTTAAATAGAGAGACAACACCATCTTATAATGCACAATTTAACAATTACAAACTCTGCCTATTGAGGCACAACCACATCAAACTTTAACACTCACCAGGATTCTGCACTTGCTTCAAGTTGACACAGTAGCTTCAAACTGAACCACAGACCACTTCTTTTACATGAGTAAGGCAGTAATTTGTTGATTGCCGACACCTGGCTCCTCACCTACAACACTGACAACATTATCGACTGTTTGATATCTCTCACATACATTGTACTGAGTGAAATTGTGGACTTTTGTTTATTGATGCAGAGCTTTTCTGCGCGAGCACACATTTTCCAGTGGAGCAGTCTAATTAGCCAGATAACACCTGTGTGAACGAAAGTTGTGAGAGAGAAATCACCATCACAAAAAGTACCACTTGTAACCTTAAAATATGTACACTGTGAGTGGCAGCAGGGATTATTAGCTGAACGTGATGATATACCAACCTCCCTGTTAATCAAAGATTAGGGCTCCAAAATTGTAACTGATGTGAGTTACATTTGAACACTTTAAGCAATTTCTTTAAATGTATAATAGGTAGTGATTGCATGTAACTGATGACATCAAGTACTACACACTTCCTTTTTATGCTGCTTTCACTCTCTCCACTACACATTAGAGGCAAATATTGTACTTTTTTCATCATATTTATTTGATAGCCGTAGTAAATAGTTACTTTTAAGATTTTACATACAAAACCTGTGTAAACAGTATGTAAAGTAGTAGCTAACTCTCTGAAACATTAAAATTTTGTTTACAATATAAATGCATTATTAATAATAATACTAATATAGAAATAATAAAATATAGCATTTGAATATAAATCTAAAGGGGCACTCTACTGATCACTTTTATTTTTGATGTGAAGAAAATAACATTTGGAGTGACATGAGGACAGTAATTAAAAACTAAAATAAAACATGGTATCTTTATTAGTAAAAAACAAGGAAGGAAGGAAATAAGGATTTTTTTATTAGTAAAAAATAAGGAAGGTATATCTCATGCACAGTGTGGGACAGCTGTCTATTTGACATAGCCCACAGTGTACACATCTTCTTTACTAATGGCGTCTACCTTTGTATAAAACTGTGTTGTACTCCAATATTTATCTTACTCCTGAAGTACCGTATATTATTAGCATCCATGTGTACATACTATTTTATAGTTTTAAGGGGGAGCTAATTTTAAGTAGACTACTTGAGTAAATGTACTTAATTTATAATATCAATAAAGTAAAAAATAAAGTCAAATAATAAATAATCAAAAAATAATAAAGGAACATGTCATATCTTAGTTTTCACCACTACATGTATCTGAGCATGCTGCTAATAAAACATGTATCATCATCAACAGCAATCAGTTTGAGTACTTTGCAATAAAACAGGCCATTATTTAATGAATTTCATCTCATAATCTGAATGTGATGAAAAACATCAACAGCAGGTGGCAGCACAGACCTCTGATTTAACCGCTGGCTGTTGCAGTCTGTCTTTATTTGTTCTTCCCAAATTACTTACTCTTAGTGATGGAGGACTTATAAAATCACACTTAGTGGTGTCATGATCCTTCACTTTATGATTAGGTGCTTGACTGTGTCTGTTCCCAGAGTGCATGATGTGCTTACTAACTAACTGCCTGGGGGGTTGATGACTCATCGCCTACCTCTGTGTACAACTCAGTGTCAAGTGTTTTGTTACAGCGCACTCAGAAACAGACCAAGATAAATGGGGATTATTCATTTTTCAAGGTCTCAAAGGCAACTCTTGACTAGAAACCCAAATTTAGTGAACCTTGTTTATATAACGGTATTTTTAATTTGTTTGTCAATATTGTGGCGATATCTCATTTCAGGGGTGAAACACTGATAAAACTAAGCAAAGTTCATTCATTCATCATCAACTACTGATTAAACAGAATGGAGAGAAGGGTATTATGTTACTCATTAAAGGTTACTGCATAAGGAGCATAATACACATTTCTTATTGGAGAACATACAGACATTGTTAATGTGATATTTTACACTTTCTTGGCGTTGTGTATTTGTTAAGATCCCTAAAGCAGTTGTTAAGACATTTTAACTCATTTTTACTGCACCAGACAAGGATTTAAAATGCAAGTGGCACTTATGGACTGAACAAAATGGACAAAGAAGACCTCTCCTTGCTGAGCTAAAAGTCATGTTTTCTCAGTTTCTTTTTGCTTTGATGTAAATGACTGGTGGCTCTGTCATTGTCAATATTCTCATTGCCAAATTTCAAGGCAACCAGCTTCGTCCTTTCTACCATTTGCCTTCTCCCCCATGTACCGACAGTGAGAGATGGAGGGGAGACAGAGAGAGAGAGAGAGAGAGAGACATTTTGACTGTTCGGATTCACTTTAAAATATGGCAAAGGGCCAATTGCAGAGCAGCGGGAAGACAAATTAAGTGGGGACCTTCCCAGCAGGTCGTCCTTGGACAGATTGGATGTGATTCTGTTCAACCTCTCAACATCCTCCCAACACGAGGAGGAGAGGACGGGACTCACAAGCTGTCAAAGAGCAGTTCCCAATACATATCTTTGCAGCCTGTCGTTAAAGTATGTAAAGTATAACGTCAATGCACCTATTAAGCTGTTTTTTATTCGCACTCAGAGAATTGGGCAGTGCATAAGCTGTGGTTTTTCATCATGTGAGTTGTCATCATTGAAACAAGCCATTTGTTGTTGTGCAGTTCTCCTGAGAGTCTTCGTCTGGATAAAGGCTGAAGGCTCTCTGTATTTATTAGCAACAGTAGCTACTAACACTGAAGTTTGCAATGTGCTGCCGAGTGAGGAGAGGAGATCAAAGGGAAAGCGGAGGAAGTCACAAAATGATCCAAACATATGATTAAACTCAGAGATTGAAGGCAAAACCAGACACCAAAGCCCCTAACAAGATTTCTTTTATGTCTGTTACTCACGATAATTTATATAAGATAATTCATCATTCCCTTGCATGCAATGTTTTCCACAAAACTGATTTACTCAATTTACAGGTAGGTCTTCTTCTCTGTTTTTGCACCAAGACAGGTGGACAGGTAAACAGTGAAGGCAGCCTCACACCCTCTTTAGCTGACACATGGAGGCTTTTTTCTCTTTTCCCAGCCCGGCAATAAATTTTTAGATGTGGCTTTTAGGAGGATTGTGCTGTTACTTTGACTGCTAGTTTTTCCCCTTTCCTCAACTTTATCGAGACTACAGGAGACTGTGCCTGATCTTTGGAAAGCAATTGATCTTCTACAGGAAACAAACTCAAGGGTCAGTGACTTCTTTCACATGTGCAGACACACTTGTTCAATATACAGACATCCTTTCCAATGGAAAAAGTGGTTCATATTTGAATTACCGACCATTTTCAAAAGGCAGTAACCTCGTAGATAATAACCAAATCTCTATAAATGGATAATAGCCTATTCATCATCAACCACTTTTGTCTCATTCATAAATTCCCACATAACAGCGACATTAGCCTCATGTGGCGCCTTGACAGCAGAGAAAAGGTGATGAATATGTCTGGCCCCTCTTGTAATATGAAGTTAATAAAGAGACAATTAATATGAGTTGTCCACACTGTAACTGGAGAGTGAGTCATTCTCTGAGTGGATTTACCTTAATTATGAAACCTTATGGACACCCACAGTACAGCCGGCTGTCCTGAGGTCCCAGGATCCTTAGGTGCTTAAAGTCTGTCGCCTCCTGAAAATAAAAAAAAATTGCCCGTGAGGCTGTGATTGTTTTTCCATGATTTCTTCTGCAACAGCCTGGGCTCACTCCCATTAAATAAAGGAGAAACAACTTTGAGACACTGTGCCTCAAAGTTATTTCCTGAGTCAAATCTCAGGAAAGGTTTCTGCTATATATATAGGTTTTCATTCGTACAAACACTAATGTCATCACTCTGAATCAGATTTTAAAGGGGTGGTTTGACATTTTGGAAAAAAAACATGTTTTCTTTCTTACTAAGAGTCAGATGCGAGGATTGACGCCACTCCCATGTTTGTCTCTTAAATGTAAAGCTGATTAACTTAGCTTAGCATAAAGACTGGAGATAAGGAGAAACAGTGGCCAAAGGTGCTCGTAGGTGGATTCTGGTACCTTCAGAAAGGCTCAGACCAGCTGTTTCCTCCTGTTTCCAGTCTTTATGCTATGCTAAGCTAAACATCTGCTGGCTGTGGCTTCATATTTACTGTACAGTCATGAAACTGAGAGTCTGAGTGAGAGTGAGAATCTGAGATCAGTACGGAGCCCACGGATGGTAAATAGTGGTCTGACACATGTAGAGGTGTGACTGTTAGACACTCTGTGGTACAGTTTCGGACAAGAACCAGGTCAAGAACCTTGCCAGCTTTGTGGGTCGGAGGGCTGAGAACCCGTGTTAGATCAAAGGACTGAATCAGAGACAGGAAGTCTGCTGAGTTCGAATTGTCTAAGTGAATCTTCATGTCACCGAGGACAAGTAGGGGACAGTCATGCTCTGGCATTGAAGACAGCAGTGTGTCTAGCTCCTCCACAAAGAAAAAACCCATTTGTCCTGGTGGACAGTATATGACAATCACAGAGACTTTTACACAGGAGCGGACACAAAGACAGCATGGTATTCGAAGGAGGCATATTGATTCGGGGGTAGCAGCTGTGTGAATTTCCATTTGTTGGAAATTAAGAACCCAGTCCCACCCAGTGTGGGTGAAAGAGTAATTGGTGGACAGCACAGCGTAGTAGCCCAAGAGATAATGTGTTACCATAAGCAGTGATAAAGTCAGCTTTGTTGACTGCTGACTGGCAGTTCCAAGACCCAACAGACAAGTAAACAGATATGGGTGGTGCCTGTTTTAAAGGCTTGAGGAGTGCCTGATTTCTGTTCCTGATGGCATGATACCTCTTGTGTGGACCAGAGACAATAGGAATAGTATAGTAGCACATGGCCTGGGTGTAGTTGTAGCTGGCAGCTTTAGGTGAGCGGGTGTGCCTCGGGAAGGGAAAAAGCTTCTCTTGTCGGCGGCCTTGCTCAGTGGACTTGCGCAGGTAGACCTGCGCTTTACCCAAGTAGGTCTTCACACAAGGAGCCGACGCTTACGCTGACGCTTCAGTGGTAGGTTTCACTGAAGTAGTGTGAGTATAATTGCAATATTTCAAAGGCCAAGAAAGAACCTTTAGGCTCAATTTAAATGATTCAGTGGGTTTTGAGAAAGTTTTATTAGCCTAAAAGGCATTACTATATACTCAGAGGCTGATGTAAAAAACAAACACACAATTATTACACACATTTTCATATTCTACATTTTCTCAGTAATGAATGAGCAGACGTACAGTATAGGTGCACCTTCCCAATTCCTCTGCCTTGATGTGCGGGGCTCTCTCCTTTCACAAACCTCCAGATTCTGCAATACAACACTGGGTTGTGGAGAAATGCTTGAGAATCCCTATAACACTTGGTTATGGTATTAAGGAACATTATACACAGATGCTAACAAATGCTAAAAAAATAATAGTGGAGAACACTTTCAAGGTACCGTTAATTCAAGATACCACAAAGATGTAATGGATGACCTTTGTCCTTCTGTTTTATTTAGTTCATCCTGAAAGTTGTCTTTGATGACAGTGTGTCTGTGTAGGAAGGACACTAGAGACAATTTCCCTAATTTGGCACCAACAGAAATGTTACACAATGCAGCACAAAATCTGCATCATTTGGGTGTGTTTGGTGAGGGTGTTAAGGTTGATTAATCACTGGGGTGCTTTGGCTACAAGCACTTAGTTTGTTCGAGTGCCCGGTGGTTATTTACTAGATTAAAATAAAGTGCTCAGAAAAGGAGAAAACAATTCTCTCTTTATGAATGACTAGGCTTGGGGTTGTAGCAGGAAAGGCAAAATGTTTTTTGTGGCAATCATAAAGAGGCACATGTGTAACATAGGTAACAATAATCCATAATCCTGTTTCATTTCTAATTATTTTTTATTGTACTTTGATGTGTGAATGTTTCAACAACAATTTGTGATTTAGGAATAAATGTCCATGTACAGTGGACAGTTGATACTGTGAAAAAGTTACTTCTAATGTTCAACTGAAGCCAGTATGAGTTCTCAGCAGTCTGAGTTAGACAAATCAAACGGTTAAAGTCTTTTCGGTATTAAAATCCCTCTTTGTATTTCCATGGATAGTGTTTCCTTACTAAGCTGCAGTGGGGAGCAAGTAAGAAATAGAATACATTTGGTACTAACAAGACCATAACTGTGATAGATTAGAACTCTAACTTCTGACTGCTCAAGCCACATATTACCTGCTGTTTCCAATAGTAGTGCCTCCCCTGCTTACTATTTCTGGAAATTGAGAATTCTAGAGGAGTCTAGAAAAGACTCTCCTCTCATCTCAACCTTCCTCATCTTTTGCATCATCCTACGTGCCTTTTATCCTCCTCCGGTCATCAGCCAGCCGTGATGGCTACCGTATGTCAATACCACATGTCACTGGTTTCCCAATAAAAAGCCATTCCCTTTTTAAACATTATGAAAACACAGGGTGGAGATATAAAATCAGAGCAGGATTTGATCTGGCACTGACCACCTGTGAGCGGGGATTGACCAGAAGAAGGCAACCACCACAAATCCACTGCCATGTCATTAGACGAAGGGGGAAGAATGAAGGACAAAGAGATTTTCCATCATCCACTCAGCCATCCATCCCACCTGTGCAAAACTCCCATTCCTCCCTGCTTTTAATTCCTCCATATGTTTTTCTCTCCTTCCTTTCTGTCTCTTTTTCTTTACAGCCATAACTTGTTTTGGCTCTCTGTCACTTTATTCTCCACTGTATAACTCATTAAAAAAAAGAAAGTAATTCTCTTCCTGTCCTCTCTCTCCTCCTTACACCCTTGGTGCCTCATCATCCAAACACACACACACACACACACACACACACACACACACACACACACACACACACACACACACACACACACACACACACACACACACACAGACAGAGGCACTCACACACTTCATTTCTTTAAATATTCATTTCCGTCTGTCTATGATGTGTTTTGGGGAGCTTCCTGTTCCCAGCCCTACCGCTTCCCTGAGAACTGCCATGTAGGAAGTGGCAGTCCTGGCACTGGTCCCCGACTGGTCACATTCCCACCTTATAGAGACCGAAGGAAAGTGGAAAGAGAGGGATAGACCTCTGCCATAGCCGTTACTGTCCATTTAATATTACTGGTTTCTGGATTCTGTTACAAAAATTGTTGTTGCTGTAGCATTTTCCCAGACAATATCACCCTCTTTACTAGGCAACCTGTACAACCCTGCACGCTAATAAACTCAGCATATTACTCTATTTCACAGCTGGAGGTTTCTTAGAATTTCTCTAATTCTTCTGACAGAAACAATTCCCAGGTTGTCACTCGAGGAAGTCATGGCATGTTTTCCCCAACATAAATATGTGAACTTGGATTTGTGCATTTTATTTTAGACCGGAAAGTAGGCCTATCTACTTTTTCAAAAAACTGAAGTCATGGAGAAACTTTTGATTCACACATTGATACTAAAAAATTAAAATCTGCCAGGAAGCATAAGTTCAGACGATCAGGTCTCTGGTGGTCTGAAGCAGATGATGTGCTGAGAGGTCAAAGAGAGGAAACAGAGGGATGAATATTTGTGCAAATGATTTGGCTGCTTACTCAGTTTGATGGCACCGTTAACCAGAACACACAGTGGAATTTGTCCATGTGTCTTTGAGCCCTTGTTGGACCATAGGTGAACTACAGTGGCTGTTGCGCTAACATCTAACATCCTAGCAAGCGGGGAACATTCAGTCACAATAGCTCACCAAGCTTTTTTCTGTTTTGTTGCTGTCTCCTTTACTCCCCCCTGGCATTTCAGTTTTAATGAAGAGGAAATGTTAAAAGAGTTATTGAAGTGATGGTGCCATCCAATGTCATGCTAATAAAAATCGTTTGTTAAGACTCTGGGAAAGATTTACAAATATATTACCTTCATGTATGCAAAATGTGTAAAACAAAGACTAATAATTGACCTTGTTTGCATTTGCTGGTGTTATTTCAACAGTTTTACAGGTATCTCTTTTATAATGGTGGGTTATGGGGAATATGTTTTTTTTGGCCTCAGGGTATTTTTCCATTGCAATACTGCAAATTGGCCGCAAAGCTGAATGGTGGCATCAAATTCTGCTCTCTTAATAGACTACATCTATACTCTCTAGTCCACTCCCTGGTATACCCTCTGGCAGTCTAGCATTATGTAGGCTCAGACCCAACAAGTCCTCCAACCTAAACGTCAACTAAAGGTATATCCTACAATAGATGTTTGTCCATGCCTCCCAAAACGGCAATTTCAAACTCTTTCCCGACATACGCTTTGGAAATCACGTGACCTACGTCACATGCAGGGCTTGACATTAACACCCGCCAACCCGCCAAATGCGGGTGGATTTCGGCCGTGGCGGGTAACACAGTCACTCCCACTAGCCACTTTGGCGTGTTGAAAAACTGTAGTCTTGTCAAAAGACTGGAAAAACAACGGAATTGCAACATGACACTACGACACTACAACTCCCATGAGTACTACCTGCACATAGTGTTTGCTCATTGGTCCATTAGTGAAGCATACTGTAGCTATATACAGTCTATTATACTGTCTTGCGCGCTACTGACCAACGACACTGAAAAAAGAAGACGCTGTGGAGATTAAACCCGTGGACCAGCCGTTGGACTGGGCTGTTTTTGATTGATTTTAATAATCAATTTAACCAGCGGCAGCGATGGCAAAGCAAGCTTTTTTAATATCACGCAAATCCACACAACATGCGCGTCTCACTCGCTTACCTCTCTCGCGAGGGGGCGCACGCCAAATATGACATCCAGACATTTGACAAAATGAATCTAAAAGTGTAATCTGTCACAGGGCAGCCACAGTCCCTCAGACCTGCCTCCCGTCTGCTTTTAACCTGATGCTATGATCTCTGTCATCACCTTTTTACAGTTTATGGTCATCACACGCGACTGGTCGCATGCACACACACACCAACACAGCGTTCAGTCAGTGCGTGGCCGACCAGTGTGGAGAAGAAATGCATAGCAGAACGAGAGAAAAAGAAAAGGCAGAGCTGAGATATAGAAAAGGCAGGAGGAAAGGGCCCTTAAATGCTGTAAAATTACATATATATTCATGATTAAAGGACGTGGTGTTTGTCCAAATCGTCCTGTCTACTACCTTTCCAGAGTTGATTATTAAAATATAGTTAAAATAAGTTGTCATGTGTCAAGTAGGTTGAGATCCCAACGCTCTAAACAGCATGAACTATGGCTCAGTAACAATGTTCAATGTTTCACTACAGCTCAACACATGCCATATAAAGCAGAAGATGCGTCTGTATGGGAATAATCTGGAGAAAAGACCTGTAAAATTTTTTCCTATCTGTAGTTACTCAGAGTGTCTACAGCTTCTTGATGATAGCCTAAACATAAATCCAGTCAGAGCTCTGAGGAAAGATAGATGCAAATGATTGTGCTGAATGTTTTTCTCAGTTTAGTTCTTCTTTTTAATTAAACTTTTACACCCATGTAGCAGTTTTATTATATCTAATAAGAAGCTACTATTTTAATGTGTTTATCTTAGTAGACTACATGTTTTCAAAAAAGGAGGTTTAACCTTCAACCTTATCAGAGCTAACGATAATATTGGATTTGGAAAATCACAAAGCCACATTGGCAAAAAAGTTAATGTCAAGCCCTGGTCACATGACATAAACACATATAGAGACCGCAGTGACAAAGCCGATCTGCACAGCTGTTGCGTTCTCCGGTCGACATAAACTCACTGACTTAGCTTATGCTAACGTAACTAGGCTACTATGTAACTTAATAAAAAAAAATCAATCTTGTATCATTCTTGTATCACATTTGTAGGGCTATTATCACCAAGGTTGAACTTGAGATTCTACTGGAATTAAGGACTTACCGTTACTAAAGCTACATATCTACTTTGTTACTGCTGCTTTTTGGAGTATCTCTTCATTTCAACGTCATGGCGTGTTTGCTCTTTTCAGCATCTTTCAGCATTTCATCCTTTCCTCTCTCTCCCATCTGGTCCATATGATGCCCCAGGTCTATCCCTCTTTGCTTGTCAACATATATAAAAATAACATGTTACAGGATTCAGGCCCCTGTGCTGACAGCTCAAGGCTGTTCTCAGACTGGTGTTTGTTGCTGTGCATGTCTGCGTATGTTTGTGTGCTTTAGAGGGAAGAACAGATGCTCTTGTAGCTTCAGGCTTGGTTTTCTCATTCTGGCCACAAACAGACTGTGATTTATGTTATTGTGCTGTTGCTTTGCCCAAAACAAGACTGAAATAGGGATGAGGAGAAAGAGGGATACACAGTAGGGCTACTGGATAGAAGAAAGTGTTGATTGCTCAATTGTGGCTTGAAAAGACCATGAGATGTTAGACATGAGACTGTTGGTCCAGGCTTGGTCACTGCTGGTAAACACTACTAATGTAAATGTGCTAATATCACAGGAATTTTGCCCAAATTAGTAGCTCCCTGAAAAACGGCAATATAGTGTGTCTGTTTCCCCCCAAAGGTGGCACTTGTAAAAAGAAGTGATGAAACCCATCAGGCCCTATTTAAACAATCTATACCGCAGAGCCAGAGCGGCACTCATTTTCACTAGAGGTTAGATATGTGGTTCTTGGCTGGTGGACCCTCTGCCTCCAGAGTCTCCCAATCATCTGTCCCATCAACAACTCCATTTGGC
The DNA here is from genome assembly GCA_024633595.2 of Lepomis macrochirus. Lineage (NCBI taxonomy): Eukaryota > Metazoa > Chordata > Actinopteri > Centrarchiformes > Centrarchidae > Lepomis > Lepomis macrochirus. The sequence goes on from JALXJV020000009.1 coordinate 15,412,603, forward strand.
TGCACATGAGCAAATAACTGACTGTTGCTTGTCCCTGTGTGTGTAACAAACAGAGTGTACGTTGATTGTGAATGCCAATGTAGGCACATCTTACTAGCTGAACAATGCACAATTTAAAGAAGTAAAATACTGCACCATTGCATTTACACCAGGTTTTTGTTGCTTGGCCTTTCATGGACATCCATGCAATCATAAGGCACACACCACTGTGTAGGTAAAGGGCTTCAGGGGGCTGTCAATGCCTTTAACAGTAACATAATTAGCCTAATGGTAGCTAATGCTACAAAAAATCCTGCTAACGTTGATGCAAGCTAACTAAGGCTACATGAAATGCTACAAAACGCTACATAAAACGCTAAAAATAAACTCTACTTAATGCAACACCAAAATTCACTAGCTGGCAATACCACAGAAAACAAACACTGATATTGGATTTTTGTTTCACATGGGAGCCGAACTCCGGTCTCTTGGGTGAAGGCCTAATTACCTAACCATCAACCCAACTCACCACCTCCACAATAAGAATATTATGGTTATTTATTTCCTACAACTGTTGTTTTTTCACATGCACTTTGACAGACGGCTGCAACAGGTCGCTCATAATGTAAAATTTGATCTATTGATCTATGTTATCGTTTTTGGGTGAGGATGGGCTGGCGAAATCATTCTGTTGCCTCAAAATAGAAGGGGCACAAGTACATATGTACTATTTACACAACATTGGCGCTGGACATGAAAATTATAACTGCGTCGGAAACTAGAAATAACACTTTCACTCATCTGTGCGACACTGCACCGGGTGTAAACTCTAGCAACCTCAGCCAACAATACCCAAGATAGAGTCGCAAACGCATCTAAGCCTTTTCTCTCTTAACTGATAAAAATATTAAAGTAGGTAGGTAGCTTGCTAGCTATAGCTGATATACTCTGCAAGAAGCAGCAGGCAAAATCAATGTTTGCCAGGTAAAAAGGAGAAGCAGACTTTTGTCTAACTGTGTTTGAAATCAAGGAACCATTGATATCATTGTAAAATGCATGTGCTATACATAAAGCCTGACAGGTGTAGCAACTGTAACTAAAGGGAGGTGGGGCTTAGCAAATTATCTGCTGCCAGGTAAAGATAATTTGTGGCTGGCCGCTAAAAATAATGTTTTTGTTGAAACACAATATTCTTCAACTTCCCCTCTCTGTTTTTAATGTCTGACTTTCTCTGGCTATACTGAAACACAAACTTTACTTTAATTTAAAATCCAGCTTTTACAGACAATTTCACCATCAACCAGATGTCCATCTGAGAGCTGTGGTTTACTGGAACCATGTACCCTTTTTTAAATAAAAACAAGCCGCCACATGGTCCTGCAGATTCCCAAAACTTAGTCTGAGTCAAGCTCAGTGTGTGTGAGAGTGTGTGAGTATGTGGGGATGCTACCGCACATTTGGCAGATTCTGAAAAAAGCTAGTAGGAAGGAAGAGAGGAGAAGCCAACAGGAGGCCATGGAGCATTTCCATCTGGGCACTTACGGGACATCAACAAAGCCTGTTGTAATAACAGCACCATAGCAGGTGTCCATATTATACTTGTTTTGAAGATGCCTGGCAATAAAATTGTTAGAAAATCATTGTGAAATAGTATTATATTTTATTAGGAGGGAGAGAGAAACATCATGATTGTGGTTTGGTCTCAGCATGGAAACACCAACAACGTATTATATAAACATCCCTACATTTGAATTAATTTATTAAAGGAAACAGGTCAGGAACCAATGCCTCAGAGGGTTGACTCCATTAAATCACAGACAATGGTATCCACAGAAGGAGGAAGTGTGAGTATAATCATTATACAGACAGTAAAAAGCAATGGGCAAAATAGCAAGAATATAAGGAAAACCAGCAATCACAGCAAATCAGACATTATTGGCCAGTGTGCAACAACAAAATGCTGTTCTTTGAATTAACATTCATAAAACTCAGTCAACTATGGGCTATTGAAATGTCAATCAAAGAGGATAAAATGTTTGAAATGGCCCCAGTCCCATGATTTTTGCAACAGCTGCTACGCAGAGTTAATCATCAATTCACACAAGTATAATTAAATAACGACTTGAACAGATAATGACACTTAACAGAATTATTTTATCTCCCGTTTGATAGTTAGATTTTATTTGGTTCTTTTTCACAATTTTACCTTTTGTCTTTTCCTGTCTTGTGGATGTCCTCACATGTGTACAGGTGCCTGCAATAGGTTTCATGTTGATTTCATGAGGTTTCCACTAAAAAGAGAGCTTACTTATGTCATGTATGCTCTGATGAGGGTTTCATGCTGAACCATGGTTTTGTGAGTTTCAGTCAAATTCACCAAAATGATCAAGACATGAGGGGCCCTATCTTAAAGTTCCCCAAATCTAATTAATAGGACAGAGCCTCTAACCTTAGCCTAAACTCTGCAAACTACAAAGTAGATGTACTAGTTGTGAATATTTTTCTAATGTAACTTGTACCTCCATAAACAAATGTAATATTTAATGATGCACTCTTTGGTGTTGGAACTAGGCCTAATACTGTAAGGTAGTTAGTAAAGTTAAGTTAAGTTAAGTATGATTGCAGCTTATGTCAGATCAGAAAAACACACAGTTAAATCAATTCATTATACTTCTGCTCTTGTGTTTTTGGTTTTGGGAAGGCTAAAGAAAGATGCCACCATCCAAACTCTTGCATATGCATTGTTGACTAGAAACTCACATACACTGCTTCAATAAGTAGAGAAATCTAAAGCCGACACTTAACCCCTAGTTGGTCCAGAGGCATTCGACTTCTGACATACAGTACATACCAACTGTAAGTTGCTTTGGAAAAAAGCATCAGCTAAATGAGTGATTATTGTGCTTGCATTGTGTGGGAAAAAAATCATCAAGCAGATCAGTGGATTCCTTTCTGACTTTTTAAAGTTGCATGCTGGAATTGTTTAAATTAAGAACGTTTTTTGGGTGTGCCAGTGAAGCTTTCTTGAGATATCATGCAGTTTATTTAAGAATATACAGTATTCAAATTTGTGGTTTTAGATTGGCATTCTTGTGGTCCCTCAAGAGTCTCACCTCATCTCTTCATTTTCAGACTGACCACCAGTAGAGATTAGAGGGTATCAGTCTTTCCATCGCTTTGTCTTCATGCTGTTCCCACCCTTCCTCCCTTTGGAGTTACAGCTCAGTACTGCTGGAAACAAGCTCATAGCTAAAGGGTAAAGGAACGGAGGAAAACCCTTTTCTTCCAAAGCAGGCCAAAGCTTTCTTCCCAATGGGTGCATAATGGTGATGAGAACAGAGTTAGGAGGTATGTCGTCCCTTACCTTCACTTGCAGAGGGTGTTTAATGTAACACACATTATCAAGTCTTAAATAAACAACCCTCTGGGAAGGTGGGAGTGTTAATGCTGCACAGCGCCATATGAAGCACATATGAGCTAAAATACTGCGCATACTATGAATACATCATCAAGCTTTATCTCATGTTTCAGATGGTCCAATTAGTTAAAAACACACTTAAGGGACATACCGTAACATTTGGCATTCCTACCCAACATATTTCTTCATTATGATCAAAGTAGACAGTGTAGTTTAATCCTCTCATTTCAAAATAGCCAAGTGGTGTAAAAAATTAACCACATCCCCAAGCGTGAAAAGTCCTCCAACCTACGACAAAAAAGGTCTTTTCTCATTATATCGGCAGGATGACAGTGTTTGTCAGTAATTTCCAGAACTGTTATGAATAACTATAAAAAATGTATCACGTGGCCATTTATCTGATCTGCAATGTAGGTTTAATAGGGTATAGGCAACTAAAACTACTTGTTAGAAAAAAGGTTAAGCTGATGAAAGAATCTCTTGTCATATCATGTTTGTTATTGTTATTTTGAGATACTTTGTTAAATTCTTGGTAACACCAATTGACCAAACAACCTCCACTCAAGGTCAATTTTCTTATTTGATTGAAGTTACAGAAAGACCAAGGTAATTGTTAAAATAAATCAATGTTGACAGCTGCAAACAGTGGCTTCCTGTGTTGAAATCACACGCTTTGTTGACCCAAACGTTCATCCCTACCTGACAAAGTCTTTGGTACGATAAAGGGGTTAGAATGCTTCAACCAAAGTGTTTGAATCCTCCTGCCCCCACAGCTTTCTGACATTGGACATTGGCTGGGCTGCGTCAGGCAATTTATGTAACTTTCTGAAAGTGGCAATCTGATATTTACGCCCACTTCACACAAATATTGTCCACTGGTGTGCAGGGGTGAGAAAGTAAGTTTTGAACTCTGTTAAGGTGTCACTCTTTACACAGCAACATCCATCACCTTTTGCACGAACACACAAGTGTAACACCATGAATGCCTTTGAGTGCGCCATCGTTCTGAACTTACTTCAGATTCAACTTACTCTCAAGAATACCCTGGTCTCAACATTTCATGCAATTTATGACAGACATTTTTTTTACTTTTTCGTCATTTTTCACAAGGCGGTCCTTGTCAGGAAAACAAACATAGGTTGTTAGGGCGTTTTCATAGTATGGTGAGAGAGAGCTACTCTTCTGTATCTGTATAGTCACTTCATTTTTAGATGAGAGTTGAGTTTTCTGGCAAAGTGGCATAAGCAAATCAGGCCACACAGACGGTATTTGCTAATAAAAATAAAAAAGATAAAACAACACCAACCCTTAAACTAAAAGGCCAATGACAGACCAAACAGAACAGATAAACCACAAAAAGAGGGATGAGGGTGGAGGAAAGAGAGGTGAAGAACGGGGGAGGTGAGGTGGAGGAAAGAAAATGTGAGATCAGGCCCAAATCTGTGGGGAAGCGGTAGCTTGGGCCGGACGAGTTCACAGATGTTTTAAAGTGCTAATCTAATCTTTATGCCAGGCCTTCCCCCTCCTCTCTCTTTCTTTCCCCTCTCCCTGTCTCAGTTTTTTTCTCTTTTCCTCCTCTAACTTTTTTGGAGGGAAGTTGGAAAGGCTGCGGCCTGTGTTAATGCATCTCAGGAGCATCATGTACCGCTGCAGCTCGGTGATGGGCCCTAGTTATTCATGCGGCTGTTATCAGCCCTGTTTTGAGACTCAGGCACATGTGCAATCGCTATGAAGGAGTCTGGATCTGGGAAAAAGTATAATGAAATATAACTGAGCACAAAGCTGCATATAAGAAAGGATGAAAGGGAGTTAAAGTAGCAAGAGGGGGTGGGGGTTGTCTTTTCTTTTTTTAAGAATATCACCCATGGCGACCATTCATCAAGTTCAATGACCTTCCTTTTTTACACTCTGACACCTTATTGGTCCACATACTTTGCCTGTTATTTAAGCTCTGCCAAAAGTGTGTTGTGTTGGTGTTATATGGCTCTGATACAGGATGAAGGGGGATTACACTGACTTCTCATGTTTGTGAAACTAATAAATTTTAGGCCCCACTTTGAGTTTTAGCTCATTTCCTCCCCTTGTCACTATCTTCCTTGATTTTCCCTCTTGCCTTTTCTGCCTCCCTCCCTCTTGTTGCTCGATAAAAGGGAGACTTTGTGTCAGACAGCGGCTACATTGAAATACACTGACAGCTCCCTCAGATTCAGCGGATGTTCTTGCACAGGAGTTAATCTCACTCCGCAGAATTTAACAGCAAACCAAAATCCTGTGGTTTAAGCCTCTTCCTCCTGACACAGTAGACAAGAAACAAAGAGGCCACTGCCAGAAAAATCCCCCAGGTCACAAAACCTGGAAATACAGCCAGAGATTAGAGGTACACATGGAAGTGTTAGAAGAATAAAGCATTGAATAATATTTCTGCATGGGAACATGTGTCATTAATTACTTGGAAGTTAAAATCCACATTGTGATGTTTCACTTTACCTTTTTCACTTCTCAAGGATTTATTGGGATCAGTGGATGTGATTCCTCATTGAGTCTGGTGTTTGTTTCCTGTGTTATTGCATGACAGGGTGTTCCTACCTATGACCCCTGGTTGCTGACCACGTAGCACTTTGAATGTACAAGTCATAAAATACACCATGATGAGTCCAACCTGGCAACCACTTCAGAAACCTCCAATCACTCACATCCTTGTTTTGCTCTCTCTCCTTCGCCCCTGCCCTTCTTTTTCTCTCCCTTTTCCTCTGTGTGCTGCTAAACATCTGGAGAAGAGCGATATCCTCGAAGTAAACAGACCAACAGCTGTCCACCAGCTTCTCTTATTCCCCTCGCCATCCCTCTCTTCCTTCATCACTTGATTCCTCCTTAAATTTCTTTCTCCATTTCTTCACAGGCTGTGTGACAGTTTCTGTTTCAGTCATTCTGTCCCATCCTCTCGGTTATTTGTCTGTTGGCTCATCAACAGGTAACTGTCAGTGATGGATGTGTTTGTGCCTGCTTGTCTCCCCGCTGGTCTGCGCCTTTTGATGTGAGTGATGGAGGACACTGAGGACACAGATTGAGTGATGGTTTCAGTGAAAGCCTGTTTGTTTCTGACTCACTGAAATAGTTTGATTGAGCCAGATAATTTGAATAATTCCATTATTTTTAGGGTTATGTTTTGGCATTTCTGCTTTATTTGAAAATCATAGTGGAGAAAAACAGAAAAGGCAGGGTAGAGAGTGGGAATGCAGCCAAGGGTTTGGACCGGATTCACACCCAGGCCCTGCTATGTACCGATAATTCCAATTTTATTGTAAGTCATAATCTTGTAGTTTTGGCCATCATTTCAGTTGGTAATAATAACGTTGTACTCACCAGGTTAATTGCTGAGAGCTAGGAATACAACAACCGTTTCAAAAATAAGTGTGTTGGGACAGTCACACTACCACACAGGTTTGAAACAAATGCACAACGACCAATTTCACAAAGTGAGTGAGAGGAAATGATCTCTTGTTGCAAATTTGGTGTAACTGGTTCCAGCTTAGCCAAACTTATTTGGAAGAAATAATGAAAGCTACCAACATTGTAAACATCCATCACAGTTTACAGACGCACTTCCTGCTTTGACCTGCGTTTGGAGACGGGCTTTGTAAGGTTTGTGTAATGTTTCTTAGACTAGCTGCCAACAGTGAAAAGCAGGCAGGCAAGAACGGGAAGTGGTGAGCGTAATATAATGCACCCTGGGTAATACAGGTTATTTAGGGCCATTATGAATAGCGATCAGAGAATCTGATATACAGAGGGCAGAAAAGAGCAGCTTGTGAGAAGTGTAGTGTGTGAGAAAAAGTCATTGGAAATACTAGTGATAGGCCGATATCTGGCATTTTGAAATAATCAGCATCGGCCGATATTTGCACTCACAAGGCCGATAAACAAAAAATGTTTGCTGACACATCTGCAGGCAGCCTTTTAGGTGAGGCTGCTGTGGAGCAATGTTAATGCTCCTGATTATGAGTTTTGGGAAGGAGGTGAAAAAGTTAATTTGGAGCCCAAAATTTCCTCAGTCACCATCATCTTTTCTAAATGTTAACACTAATGACAGCAAATCTAATCTAAAACCATGACTGGCTAGCGTTCTCTAAATATCAGCGTGGGCATTGGCCACTAAAAAATCCATATGGGCCGACCACTGGTGTACACCAAAGAGTAAAATGTAGCCCGTAGCCAGTAGCCAGCACTCAATTTGACCTACCGTACTAGACGTAATTGTGTCTGCTCTCTGTGTTTTGTCAGGCTGTTGGCATTACAACCTATTTGAATACCTGTTTATTACCTTGTCGTGAAACCCAAGTTGAAATTAACCAGAAATAACCATTAATGTTGGCTGTTTCAGGGGAGAATAAAGAGGTAAATGTCCAAATAATAACAGTTCAAATCTCTGCCTCCATCCTCAGCATAGGTATGATTAAAACTGAACTTCACCTCCCTCTTCTTGACTCCTGTGCTATATTTCCCTGAACGCATGCCTGGAGTGTTGAAAGCAAATCAGAGGTGCTGAGAGACGGTAGGAATAGCAGAAAGGGGGGAAGGAATGAATGCAATTTCCATTCAAGCAGTGGCAGCATTCGCATTGTGAGACACCTGTAAAAACATCATTTTTCATCATTGGGCTGTACGGGAATGGGAGGATGGAGGATAGAAATGAAGAGGTGGACGGATGAGGAAGAAAAAGAGCGGGTGTGCGTGGTGTACAGGCTGGTTTTGGTTCATTGACTGTTCATACCGGTATCACTTTTGATTAAGATGTTATCTGGTACTTGCATACATATTCAGGCAACTGACAAGGATGAATTTAGGACAACAGCTGGTCCTTATGCAACTTCTGCACTGCAACATCATACACATGTACACAGAGCTGAAGAAAAATAGACACACACACTCAGAAACAAAGCAGCAGCCCTCCCCGACTCCAGGGGTTAGGGTCCGGGCTCGTGACATGCCTGCTTCCGGTTGGCCTGCCCGGCGTTTCGACGTGCTGCACCTGCCTCACTCTGCGACCCAGAGGTCCAGTTTTGCTCATTCAGTTTCAGCATGAGTCTGTCTTTGAAGCTCAGATGTGAAATCTAAGACCCTCGCTATCTGTTTTATGTGTTCCAGACTGAAACCACCAACTCAGCAGCAGCAGCAGCAGCAGCAGCAGCAGCAGCAGCAGCACACAACTGGTAGATACATCCACATCTGCTACAGTGATTTGGGACACATTTTATTGTGTGACATACTATATGTATCAAACTGCAATTTAGTGTACTTAAGGGGTTAGCGTGATTGAAAACTGTTTCTGATTTCCAAAAGGGATTTTTTTTGCAGCCATTAAGAGCCTGTGACCCCGGCAGTATAAGTGATGCCCTGGTACTTCTGCTGATAGTATATCACTGTCATCTTGGGGTTTATTTATCAACACTGTTTAAAATAAACCTGCAGGACACACTGTTTGTAGCTGTCTCTTTGCCAAACCCACACATTTTCACAAATAGAACTGATGTTCTCTTAGAAATACATAGAAAAGTTTTCGGAACAAAAAAAGAACATTTGCAGAATAGCCAACATGGTTTCCAGGTTTCTAAGCCATTCTGTCTAAATATGCTTGAATATTTTTGAGTATACACATATGGTCAGAGTTTATTCAATCATCATTATGAAATATAAAAATGAATAAGCTATCACGGGTAGTAAATCAAAACTTGCTTTAGACAGGTATCATTAAATGTTTCATGTGTGCAGTGGGTGGGCTGTACAGTTGACCCAGCAGTGAGTCCAACAGTCTAACAGGGAAGTAGGAGTATTATAGTTTCCGTGGACCATGCAGGTAGAGAGCAGGTTGTCAGTCTGCAGGGGACCCTGGGGACAAACGAGGCTCACCTCAGCTCTGTTGGAGTGGGCGTGAAGAGTGTCAGGCCAGTTCTCATGAGCTCTGTCTACACTCAGACTGCACTGCAGTGAACCAGGGAGCAGTCCACGCGGCCATAATGTAATGATACGACACAAAATAACTCATTGAGGATGCTGAAGTCATATCCTCCTCACTGCTGTCTCTGGGATTTTGTTTTTAACAACCTGAATATGACTTACAATCATACCCAAATAATAGATTTTAAGCCCAAACTGTCAAATTTGACTATTTTAGATCAAACAAAGTTTTTGAATTTTGCATTTATTCACAATTATCATCCTTGCAAAAGAATTTAGACAATTGAGTTGCAAAGTGGAAGAAGCTATTTCTGCTATTTCTGGAGGTGAAATTCCAATACATTAATTTTCTCCATAGACAATTGCAGTAAATCATCAGCACTAGTTCAACAACGGCATCACAAAATATTTGGACCATTACAATATACTCAAAGGTTTATATCATGTGGAACATTCCCTCTGCTTAAAAATAAAGACGCTGTCGGGTAAACCGATGTTACAACCTGGGTTTACATTATTTCAGTTTTGGATTTTGGGTCAGCTTTTTGATGAATTCAGAAACGTTGCAACTTGGTTTATTCCCAATTGAGACAAAGTGTTTTAAATTTGCTGCAGCACTGATTTTGCATTTCAGACCAGCTCAATCGTCACAGCACCGGCAGTCGAGGCGCATTGATATGCTAGTATTTAGGACCATTTGCAATGGCAAACTAACGGAAAAAACATGAATTCTCAGAAACAACAAATCGTTTAAACTGATGGCTGTAATTCATATGTTCATCAACATAACATAAACTACAGCATCATTTTCCCTTGCATTTCTATGTTGAGTAACATTGAGAAGATCATTAAAAAATTAAATTTGGAAACGGAATTCAGAATGGGGAACTTTCCTTTGGTAGAAAGTCAAAAATGTATCTGGACTCTGTGGACCTCAGTATTTTTAAATTCTTGGCCACGGCTCTGGCTGCACCATTTTTGTGAAATGTATACTCTGGTTGTAATTATCTAAAAATCCCTGATAGACCACGTCCACTCCTTGTGTGAAGAACTCTCTGTAATGTGAGGCATTTGCACTCCCTCCTGCTCTCCCAGTGCTTATCTGGCGTACATCCCAGATATACCCAGACTCCCGGTCAGAAGTGCGGCCATGTGTACGTACAGCGCTGTCTCTAGCCATCCACAGCTCCTCCGTTGCCCTCTGCATGATTTATGGACTTGAGGAAGGTGTTTTTTGGGGTGGACTGGGTCAAGGCTGCTGCTACTCTGCCTCAAACAGACTTTACACCTGACAACATAAGCCTGGTCATATCCTGTCTTTGTGCTCCACGACCTCACCTTTAAAGGGGCATTATGTAGTTTTCAGTTGCCACTAGTGATGCGGTTTTAAGATTGCAACCAGGTGTGTGCTCGTACGTGTGCTTGCTTGAACTCATGAGTGAGCATGAGACACAACCGCTTTCATACAGAAATCCTGCAATAAACGCAGAAACACCAGCATACAGACTGTGGCTTTTCTCACAGGCATTTAGCCGACTTGCTACATCGTTAGCTCGCCTTTTCAGTAACTATCTTTACTATCTGTGATTCTGTCACCGGAGGCTCAGCAGTGTCAACACAGCTAAATGTATTGGATGATAACGAAACGGTTATTGATCTGGACTGAATATTATAATGAGATTGTTGTCACACTTTATAACAGTTAAACCGTAGCTTTACTGTAGTGTTAGTGGATGGCTCTTCCTCTGTGTTGTTGTCACCGTTTTGTTGCAGTGTTGTATATTTTGTGGGTCTTATTAGGTACAGTACAGATACAGGTACAGAGATGCTCACAAGTCTTTGAGCTAGAGTCCAAGTCAAGTCTTAAGTCTCTCGTGGCTATTACGAATGTTGTAACACCTGCTGCGTTCAATCCAGGCTGCTACAAAAACTGCATAACTTTAAGGAATTCTGTAACTGTAACCTATATTTCATTTACAGAGCACAACCATGTAACGTGCAATGCAAAATTGATGGTTTATTAAATACTGTAATTCAAAACACTCCCCAGACTCTTAAACCCAGTGTAACGTTATAACTAAATAAAACTGTAAGGTTACATGATCAACAATAAACCTGTAACCTCTTTCCAGCCGACGGCAATAATTAAGGTGATGGTAGCCAGTGGGACGTACATAATTATGTTAGTTGACTATCACAAGTTTGGCAAGTAAACAAAAGCTCATTCATTTTTTCATAATGAACAACAGTCGGAGTTAACCTCTCATAGGTTGTAGCTGTAGCAAGAAGCAGGGTAACATTAGATAACCAATGCTGAGCAGGATTGGTGTTTACTCACCACATGTTACTAACCTATTTGCGTTCAGTGCTTCTTTGTTTGGGTCTTGTTGTTTGAAGTTTTAAAGCCAAAGTTTATGATGAATGGCTCAGCAGCTGCCGGTGTTTGTTGCCCTCCCTCACGTGCAGCCTCGCGCAGGCAGATTATAGGTAACAGAGGGAAGCAATAACGGCATGCTCATCAGACGTTTCCTAAAAAATAAACATTGTTCACGGGTCCCGCACCTTGAGTCCGAGTTGAGTCTGAAGGCTTTTGAGGATGAGAAGTCACGGTGTGTGCGACTTAAGTCACACTTGAGGCTGAGTCTCTAACTCAAGTCCCCATCTCTGTTTACAGTGACTGAGAGGTGGAGAAGCTGTGTACCTGAGTGTCGGTAAAACTTAAATAAATCTAAATTGAACGTTATGAAATGAAGCTAATGTAGCGTTAGCTGGCTGCCCTGCATACATCACTAAAGGCTAATGTTAGTAAACAAATCGCTCCACATTTGCTTTTTACAGTTGCATCATTTCTTGCAGGCTTAGTCAACAATTTGACATAATAACTGTGGGATACAGAATATTAATATGGGTTAGTTGGTGAAGTAATGCGGAAAGTGATACAACTTTGCACCAGATAATGTTAGCAAATGCTTGGCGTTAGCCAGTGAGCTAACATGACACTCTCCATGTTTCTCCAGCTTTTGTCATGCTCACTGTGTTTTTATTTGACATCATCTGAACCTGTTTGGTCTGATGCGTTTCAGCACATAAACCTTTATTGTTTATTATATCCTTAAGTGGAGTCTGTGTTTTGCTGTGAGCCGGTTGTTTAATGGTGTTAGTGGACCGCATGTTGTTAACTACCGTGTTGTTGCTGTAGTCTGAGACACTGGGGAGCATGAACAGAGCTGAATCTGACCCAGTGTTCTCACATTTATAGCAGAATAGTGGATGATGAAAACAACAGAGAAAATAGGCATGTGGTTCATTTCTAAGTGAGTTTTGAGCCCATTGACAATAAGGCAATGAAAATTTTGTTTATTAATAAGTAATTTCATTGAAAACTACAAATGGCCCCTTTAACAATTCACAACCAGAGCACCTGTAGGGGTGTTGAGCTTGTAGTGCCTCTCTGCTTCGCTGCACAATACTAATCCCCAAACACAACAAGGAAATAACAAACTGAAGTATGCTGCCTTTGAGACAATCACTGCAGTTTTAAAGATGATAGAATACACATGTATCTGTTCTGCAGTGATGTTGTGATTCTATTTCTTTTAATTTCCCTTTTCAGAGCAGCATTGTTTAAAATTTCACGCTATCGGACAGTATCACATTCTTTATCAGCTTGTTACGGTACTTTATTGAAACTATTTACACAGAGTGAATATTAAAACAATATATTCCATGTTTTTATTGCATTAGACATTTTAGATGTCTTGAGCATTATTTTATACCCATTTCCCACAATTCAGCCTGTAATATTTAATATCTTGATGTTTTGAACTAAGTATGTCGCCACAGCATTAGTTAGTAATAACTGCTGGACCAGCAGGATTCTGGGATTGAAGACATTGGAGGGATATTATAATTTCATAGAACCTTCTGAGTTATTTATTTGTAGTTTTGGCAATCACTCCTGTCAGTAATAACACTGCAAAAACAAGCCAAGAAACACTGAAAATCAGACATACATAGACATAGAACAACCCCCCCACGTTTGCTAAACAAATATGGTATCCATGTCGAAATAAACTGAAATTTATTTAACAGTCCAGTCAGGAGCACACAATAGCATCAGGGCTTATCTATAAGCACTCCACTCATGAGGGATAAATGGGCAGTTTAACACCTGTTTCTAATCTAGCACCTGGGAACAGAAGGAGGTTTTGAAGCCAAAACTGTGTAAGGATGGGCAGGTGATTGACAAATAGGCTGAGATAAAAGAGAAGCTGAAGAAGCTGTGATTCGCAAAGGGGATGCAGAAGGATGAGTGAGATAGATGAGTCAGGGAAGCTAGAATAAGGAATGGATTCTATGTGAAAGAGTGAGTAAGGGGTCATGGGGAAAAAAGGCCATAGGTTATCACTCAACCACTAAGTGAACCACGATGTGTTACAGCCCATGAGATGACATGTACTGACACTAACTTAAAGTGTTATCTACAAGAACTCTGTAGAGCAGCAGAGGCACATACCATCTGTGAACACATCTTATGACACATCTCATGTGCACATCTTTATCTGCCTCTTTCTCTGTTTTTCTCTGTCTCTCTCTCTCTCACACACACACGCGCAAACATACAGACATACCTACCAGTGCACACCAGACAAGTGTTGAGAGGTGAAATATGCAAGGAAAGGAAGTTTAGAGAGTTCCAGCTGTACACTGCCAGCTCTGGACAGTTACCTTTCATGCTGAAATGGCATTTTACAGTCTAGCTATGTATATATAGATCATTGGAACTGCATTAAAATCAAAACTCAATGTGTGGCAAAACTCCTGGGAAGAGAGTGATAAATATCTGGGAAGAAGCATCCAATCCTTCTGGGATTCAGATAAAAAACAGAGGAAGGGGATACCAAATCCAAAAATGTCTATTTTTGAGGGTATGTACAGCACTTCTTTGTGCTCTCTACCTTCCACAACCTTCACATGTGGTGTGGTTGTGTTACAAGTTGTGGGCTTCACTCACCTGCAAGCTGCAGTGAGCTGGTCCATCTGGTGGTGGCTGTGAGGGCCTCCTCTCAAACAAGCAGGAATGTGGAGGTCAAAGACGCTGTTGAGTCGGTTTGACCCCCTGGATTGAGGAATGACCTGCAGCCAAGTGTGCAAACTTTTGCTCCTCTTCATCTCCCTTTTCTTTTAGTTCTCTTTCTGTCTTTCTCCTCCATGTGTAATTTCTGGGATCAGAAGCGTGTGTGCACTGTTCACAGGGTTGTGGTGTATTTCACTGGTTTTGGTAGTAAGGATGCAGTGGAGATAAGAACATTCCCCCATGCATTTAAACCTCACTCTCAAACTTGCAGCTGCTATGCCCTGAGAATTTAAAGCTACTTCCTTAGCTACAGTATCAAATACACAAATCTGTTTAGATCTGCACTTTCTGTGAGACTTCTGGCTTCCTTTTTCCCCCCTGAACTGTAAGTCCATTGTTGGCTAAAGAAAAACATATGTATGTAAGGCTTTTTTCATGCAGGTAGGAGCCATAAAAAGAAAAATAAATTTGCAAAAGAAAAGTCACGTGACAGTTGTGCTGTTTGCTTTGTTTATTAGAGGTATATTGTCAAACATTTTACAAGCTGTTGCTTAAATGTTTCCATTTAGAGAGAAAAATGCAACACTGAAAAACAATTACTAAGCTCAGCAGAGAACACTTTTAAAGCCCCTGTTTGAAAGGCACTAAAGTCCCAGTTTTATTATCAGTCTTCCTTTTTTTCTTGACACATGCAGACACAACTAGCAAAGACACCTGTTGTTACACACTTCAGTAGCTACAATACATAGAGCTTTCAATTGACTTGTTAGTTGAGCTTTTAAAGGCAACACCACTGATGTCTGCTATCATGTGTTGTACACCAAAATGTGTGCAATGATAAGGCGGAAGTTTAAGTAACACATACTGTTAATTTAATACATTAAACATTTGTAAGGATGTAAGACTACCATAACTTACTTCATGTGGACGGCAGGCGTTCAGTTTGCTGTATGCTCCGCTGAGTGCAGGTATCTTAAATACTTTCAAGATTAAATACACCATATTGCTGTTATTTAAATACATAATGTGTCTTTTAAGTTAGAATTGCCATTCAGAGGAATTATGTAGAATCACAAGACAACCCTATCACTTGGATTTTCTTCACGTCTGCAAAAGAAATGTACAAAAAAAAGTCTCTCTTTTTTAAATAATAGTGATAGTAGTACATTCAAACAATAGCATAATAGTTCCTCAGCATTATTGTTGTGGTTTTAAATAGCTTGTGATGTAGGGGTGCTTGTGAGCGACAGTCATTACATCAATGTTCATAAAAACGGATGCACCCTACTTCTTGGTTCAAATATTGCAGAAACAACACTGTCACACAACAATTAGATGCCATCGTCGTATTGTTAATGCTGCTGATCATCAGTGAGTCCATCAGGAAGCTTCAGATTTCTGCTCCAGAGCTTAAAATGTACGTCCACGACAGCCTGCGCTGAACACAACTGCTAAACACACGTACACGTGCTTGTCAGACAATCGTGTGAGAGTGAGATGACTGGCAAACACTGGAAGACAGAATAGACACGCTCTGATGTTAAAGCACAGGCTTCTTATGTGAGAAGCCCCCTCAGTGTGCACAGTTGCACCATCGCAAAATGGGAAAATGTGAAAAGAAATTCTTGGCAGTTTTCTTGTGTTGACCACATTTCTGCTTGCATGTCTTCCTCTTTCTTATTGTCTAATAATTTATCCTGCCTGTGTCTGTTTCTCTCACTCTTTTTCTTTCTCTATATCTTTTCCTGCTCCTGATGATGATTTAGCTGTTGTATACATTCCCTTATCTCCCCCTTCTCCACTCATCCTTCTTATGATGCTACATTTGTCTCTATCAGTCTCTATGTCTGTTTGCAATTAGCTAGCTTCTACAGTATCTTCTTCCCACCATTTCATGCTTCTGCTTCTCCTATTCCGTCGATGCTCCTCCTTCCATGTCTGGCTTTCTCTGCATGATTGCACTGGCCCACTACCGGCAGCCGCAGCCCTCCACCACCATGTCTTGGTAATTCTTCAGCACCACTCTATCTTGAGGATCCAGGTAGAGCAGGGCGATAGGGCTGAGGGAGGTGGGGACGCAACAGGCCCGGGGCACTGCTCCATTCACAGAGTTTACCAGAGTTTGCACCATGGCGTGGCTAGAGGAGTTCATGTGGTCGGCCAGAGGAAAGCGACACTCTCCCAGGCAGAAGAAGGCGTCGTAGCCGCTGGGTGCAATGATCCACTTGTGCCAACCCACATCGTTGAAATCTACATATAGAGGATGACGGCGACATCTGTTACGGGAAAGGCGTTTCAGTTTCGCAGCACGGCCATTATTTCTTTTCACTCTTCCACTTTCACTCCAGCTGAGCCCACCTTTGTCACCCCCCCAGCCTGGCGCTGTATACCCTGTTTTTTTGGCCCTCCCCCAGGCTTGGTCTCTATTACGGCCCTTGCTGCTGCTCCTGGCCCTTTCTATTGTCCCTTTTCTCCCTCTCATCCTCTGGCCACCACCGGGGGTCCTCCTGCCATGTTTGACTAAAGGCTCTCCACGCCCGTCATGACTGTAAGTCACCAAGAGGGGTCTCTCCTGGGCCCAGCTGTGCTCGTCCTGACCCACGGACCTGCGCACCCTCAGGTGTCCCTCTTTGTGTTTCTCTTCCTGGTCAGGGAGTGAGGTGGTGCTGTTCTCAGGTCTGACCTCCAGGAGGAAGCCAAGGCTGCCAGTCCCAGCAAGGGCCTGATGGAGGAGCTCTGTATTTAGGCTAAAAGCCTCCCAGAAACCACTTGATTTATGACTGGGGAGGCCAGTGGTGAGTAACCTTGTCTCCAGCAGAGAGGGCTCAGGGTCCTCATGGTGCTCAGAGAGGTATAGGTTTAGTCTGTGTGCCCCTGGGCCCAGGGAGGCTCTTTCACTGCGGAGGAGACGAAGCTCAGCGGAGAGCACCCTCTCATCCTGAGGGATGGAGGAAATATTGAAGGAGATGTGCACCCTCTTATGATCCTCTGCTATGGGACTGTCTCCAAGGGGCTCTGAGAGAAAGAGGAAGAGAGACAAGGGTGTACGGGAGTTTAGGGAGGTTTAACTTATTTAGCTTTTATTTAAAAATGCCAAACTGTCTACTACTATCAGCAGATAACTTAAGTTTCCAGCAAAGAAAGCTCATGTTGACACTGCAAGTTCCAACCTTTACCCTTCACTAGGAAATATTTAGTTCCCTGAGTAAACTGAACCACTTCAGGCATTCATTTGTACAAAGATGTGTATATATTTCATGTGAGTAGACATGCATGGTTGAATGAAGTACTGTACTGATTTTATACTTTGGTCTCCTTCAATGTTTGTACATTGTATTTATTGTATCATCCTGGCTGGAATACAACATGGCCAACTGCTCCAGGCTCCAGTGCCCCCAAAAGCTTCATGTTTACTGCATGTCAATTAGTTTTGGTATCTTAATCGTAATTGCAAATTTGTTTGGGGATTTCCACCACTGAAGTACAATATCAATTTAACAAATAACTAATATCAACATCTGCATAATTATACTGATTTTGTGGGAATGTAGAGGGAGGCTGTTGTGAATGTCCTCTGTGCTTCTGCAGGAACACCAGGGAAGTTTATCTCTGACATGACCCTCTTGACTAGATAGACACCAGCAAGCATTCAGTGAATCAAAATCTGCCTCAGGGATCCTGTGTCATATCTAGTTTAAACTTAAGCTTAATCATTTAAGTTCATGTTATCTCCTCACAATGCATATTCCTAATATTGTGGTGTTCATCAAATTACCACAAACTAACAAAACATAAGAAGTATTGTTGAACTGGCTGCACTGGAATTAATGGGAACTTGGAGGCGTCTAGGTAACTGCGTAGAGGCCAAAGGCAAGGGTATTTGGGGGATCAGTGTGGGACCAAAAGAAAATGTTTGCCCTGGGGACCCCTAACATGTTAATCCAGCCATGGTCACAACTGCAGTGCACTCCAAAACAAAAGCCCCTTCATTATGAGATAAATCTAAGCATGCCCTCTCTGAAAGAAGACTTTAGGATTGTGACCACCTGTCATATCTATGATTGCACAAATGGAGCTCTTAGTGTTTCTATTGTGAAAGTCATAAATAGGATCTTTATGCTTCATCTGGGGCTGACAAAAGAATAAAAAATGCATAAACAACCTGCTTGAAAAAAAACTACAATTAAAATATTTTTAGATCTATTAAAATAGGTTGACAGCTTGGTATCATGATGTGCCAGTGAGCTTACCATTGTGGTGAAAGCTGCGTACGGTGTTGGCCTGCTGGATGTGCTGGCTGGGAAAGCTAAATAAAGGGTCCTCGACTAGATGGTACTGCTGCTGGTGAAAGCGGTAAAGATCCAAGAGGTACCGGGGCACCGGTACTCCAGGCCGAGGGTTGGGCTGTGACTGCAGTCCCAGTCGGCTCAGGAGGAGACTCTGGATGGTCTGAGCCAGACTGGGCTTCAGGAGGGAACCAGCCGGTGGGTGCGACAAGGAGGAAGGCATGGGAGACCCCCTGTCATGGTCAATCTTGCTGGTGTCTTCACCCTGGTGACCAGACGAGGCTTGAGGTAGCAGCAGGACCATGAGGAGCAGGAGGTTAGCAGGGAACATGGTGGACCTGGGGGGAGATAGGGAGGTGAGGTGAGAAAATGGGAGGACAGGTGTGGCAGAGAAAACAAGAGCGGAAGAGGTAAATGGAAGAAAGCATGGACAAAAGCACTAAAAGATTAAGAGACAAACTTGTAAAGGCAAATTGTGCATCCTTGTTCAATCATTTTTAAATGTTGGGGCTTTGAATTTCAATTTACTTTATATTTTTTGTGCATAATATGAAATTTGTAGAAGAGATAGCACCTGTGAGATGCACCTGGACTTGGTATATCATGTTTATGATGCTTATGTCACTACTGGACACACTAGTTTCTCATTAGTCCTTAGCCTTGCGGCATATGTTAAGGAAATTTACTGTCCATATATGTATATGAAGTTGTTTGCTTGTTAGTCCTGGCTTTAGAAACATTGCCACTTTGTTTTGTGTCTGTTAATTTATGGAGGTCGTGGGCTCCAGTGACATGTGATGGAGTTGTAGAGGTCTGTCACAATGACAGATAACTATATTTATTCCTTGTGTGTTCCTTTTCAAATCACTGCAATAAACATTTGGTATTAAAACATTCAGTGGCTTTCTCTAAGTGAGTGAAGAAGACAGAAATGTTTTCATTAGAACGCTAAATAAATGAATTCTTAAATTACAGGCATATTTACTTAAAATTGAGGAGGTTTACCTATAGGTGTCAAATTAGCCTTTATTGGACTTTTTTTAACTAATTGCAATATAACACATATGTTATTGAATGCTGCTTACATTACTGATATATCAGCTTTACATTTTGAATTACGGTTTGTTTTACACTTTGTTCTACTGTGTTCAACAAAATGACTTTGCAACAAAGGAGACACCAGAGATTGATGATCTGGTTTCATCAGTGTTTTGAGCGGAGAAACATTCAATTAATAAAAGAGGGAGAAGATAGTGCTGTGCTATATCTGCTGCTCAACTAATCAGTGTGTTTTTATTAAAGATATCTCAAATATGCAGCTTTTGTGGTTTGAACGTTGGGTCCACTTGAAACTCTGTTGTCTACCTAAAAATCTCTTCTATGGGTTCTTCTAGAGAAAGAATTATTTGCACCTATGCAAATGAGCTTCCCCCAAGTGTAGTGTTGTGTTATGAATCCCCTGTCACAATGCTTATTTCCCCTATGAACCACATTCACACCAGCACCTGCTTCATGATGTTTGCTTCAAAATATTTTCATGTTCTGGCTCTGCTTGAATCCTTAATTCTGACCAAAACCCCCAAAGATGGGTTATGGTTATGTCCCGTCGCAACTATTCTCAGTGCGGGAATATGACCACAGATGCAATTACCTCTACAACCTGGCTAACACCCTGCACCTCTGTAGTGCAGGTGTTAATAACTGAGCCAATAATTAGAAACCAGCAAGTTGCACCGGCTATCTTGACCTGAAGAGGTTGAGGTGAGGTGTAAAAGGGTCAGAGCAGCTGACAAGATAAACTGAAGTGCAAATAAAGTAAAGTGCTACATAAGTGTAGAATGGAAGTGTGTCATGCTCATATTGTCACCCTGCTTGACTGGGCAAGAATAAATGATCCTTTTTCAAAAGAAAGTGCACCTGAATTGCTGTCTGTCACTTGCTCAAAGAAGAACAGCTTGTAGTTATCGCTTTCCTTGTCCGGGCGCTCACATATCTCTCTCCTCTCCTATCTTTATCTCTTTATCTCATCTCTCTAAGGGACAGAGAATTGATTAAGCCTGCACAGCTAGATAACAGAGGTGTTTATGGCTGAGCGAACACATAATGACACTGTAATGACTGCTAATCTTACCACTCTGTCAGAAAAAGGGTGAAAAGGAGGTCACAGGTGTGAAGGTGTGTATATTTTTATGCATGTGTGGTTGCATATATGTGTGTGTTGTTCATGTGGTAGGCAGTTCAAAGGGCAGACCTGGGAAAAAAGGCACCTCTAAGCGTGGGATTGTTGCTAGCTATCCATTAAACTCTTGCAGCCCCACCCAGGACTGTTTCACCTGAGGCAACGCAGCAGAGGACAATTACAGATTAGGCACTTTGCTGTACAGCCTCTCCCATATACTGTGGAGGCTTGTAAAGCAGTTTAAGGACAACACCACCTCTCCACTGTATCATCCAGGTGACTCTGAGGGTCAAAGGTTCAGTTGTCACACAAAAGGGTGTGTCACAGCCTGTGCGAGGCAGAGAAAAAACAGAAGAAAAATGAGAAAGAAGTTTCGAGCCGACGCCAGCTTGCCCTACATCACTTTGACATACATACAGCCTCTCTGTTCTTCTTGGGTGTCTGTGTTGTGACTGGTTCTATCTAATTTAAACCAGGCAAAGAAGATCCAGGCCTAATTTAGCATCTTTATGTGTCATGTGCATCACAGTGCCACCCACCCTGATGTCGACTCATTCCAGTTAGCCGGAAAAACTGACATTTTTATGATTGCACCCCTCCGCCTGTTCCTGCTTTTACATGTGACTGTCCCTGCCAATGTACTTGTTTTATTCTTTCTCACTCTGGCATGAACATGGACTAATCAAATGTTCTTGGGGAATAAAGGAGGAGAGCTGTATGATGAATGGGTCAGGGATAAGGTGAGATGAAGGGTTGGGGCTCAGCAGACATTATGGGACCTGACCTCCCGAACAAACAGTAGTGTGACCCCGGCGTGCGGCAGACGAGTGTCGTCGCCAGCCTGCCCTGTGCCTTTCTGAACTCACTGATTAAAAACCTCTGACATCTGACGTCCGTTTGGGACTCCTGCTTTTGTCATGTTTCTCTCTCTGGCCCTCTTTTTATCTGTTTATTTCAAACCCTGCTCTCTTTCCCCTTCCTCCTTCCTCTTTGCATTCCTTGAACTTTGTCCTTTTGTTTTGTCTTCTACGTTGTCACACAGTATGTAACTACTTTTCTCTTTTCTGATTCCTCTCTCTTGATTCATCCATCAATTTCCCTCTTTTTCCATATTTTCCTGACTTTATCCACAGTCTCTTGTTCTTTCTTGTAAAACATATCTGTTTTTGTGCTTCTCTGCATCACCTTCCCATTCCCTATCTCCCTCTCTCCCTTGCCTATTCTCCCAATAATGTAGCTTTTTTCCCCCCGGCCACTAAATGAATGGTGTTTTTGCGGAAGAGTGTGGCGGACTGTTGCCGGGCCAGAGGGCCGGAGTGTCACCGCAGCCGGCTGATTTATCCACCGCCGCTGTCTTCATGTTACGCCTGGTCCCTCAACTTTCCCTTCCTGTTGTTCTTCCCGTGTTTCTTTTCCCAAATTCCCCCTCTCATTTTCGCTGATCTCCCCCCTCGTTCTACCTCTCATTTTTCTATGCTGCTGTCTCATTCCTTCAGAACATGATATGTGCAATGCACATGCCACTGGGTTAATTTCCTTGCTCTGAGTTTACTCAAATACTTAAAAATATGTCACATCTGATGGCCTCATGAGCCCAAATGTGATGCACAGTGTAGAAATATGCACCTGAGAACACTTCTGAGGATACATCTGTATTCACTGTTGTTCTTTTTCCACAGCAGCCCTTACACTGTGTCATATAAACTGTGCATTGCACGCTATAGTGTGTATAATTAACTGTGAGGTTATAACCGCACAATACTCCCCATGCTTAACTAGTCATTAATGCACGACTTTGAGCTGTGGAGTTAATATATAATTTGGGGGGGTGAAAAATGTCCAAACAGTTGCTAGTGGAGTCGTGGTTTTACTCTCTGAGGCGTAACAGATGAAATCATTAGAACAATATTCCAGGTAGGCTGCTGTGCGGTTTTATTGGACTCTATTAGAACAGCTCTCTAATTCATTCCAGCTGGACCGATTATCTGGCTAATGACCCAGACGTCAAACGTCCGTTTCTGTTATACACACACATGTGTCCATGCTAAGAACAGTACAGGGTTTAAAGACACGCTAACTGCCAGGCCGAGTGAGCACTAACACGTAAGCAGAAATACACGCCAAGATGAATAACTGTGGAGGAGCTGCGTTATAAATATGTGGGAAACAGATTTACACACTCACACATTGTTTTGGCTTTAGTCTCAGTTGTGTGCGTTTGAGCAGAGCATCAACAGGTTGCCATTTACTTCTCTCTTTCCTCCTTGTGCTCCTTCTTTTCCTCACTTTATCTCCTCTTTTGTCTCAGCCCCGTATGCCCAGAGGTCTCAGTGTCACAAGTGAATTGTGATTAACAGAAGGCCCTGCTGAGGCACAACACCGTACAAGCATCAATGGAAATACTGACACATCTCACTGCTGTAAGCTCAGAGACTGCTCTCATCGTGTGTCTGACAGCTAAACCAATGTGAAATACAGAACAAAAACACACCTCTGCTTTTCACATTAAAGCTGCTGAGCGTTTACACTGAGGGCCAATTCATACTGTGTATGTTGCAGCGGTGGTGAGTTACGTTATGCTCTTTGAACTCATAATGGGCACATTATTCTCGGACAAGTAGCTCATTGGACAAGATTTTGATTGAGCAACACAGTGTGCCAGTGGCGTATGCATGTGCATGAGTATGTGTGTGTGTGTGAGCGTTGTTCCCCAGAGTGACTAATGGTTTCAGCAGCACAGCTCCTGTGGCCTGTGGCTTGACAGACAGACAGATGTGTATGTGTGTGTGCTTGAATGGGATGTAGTACTCACGTCCAGGTGTGGTGGGATGTATGCAGAGTCCATGGTTTATCCTTGAGCTCCAGTGTTACGATCCCTCGGCTCTCGCTCCCGCTCCTTTGGACAGAATGGACAGTGGACTGTTTGCCTCTTTTTTCTCTCTTGTCTTCTCTCTTTTCTTTTTTACCTCTCTCAAGGTAACCAGTGTCTGTCTCTCCTGTTTCTGCTGTGTAAATTGACTGTAGTTAATACTGCTCCCTCCATGTTTTTCTCCCCTCTCTCTGCTCCCTCGCTCAGCTTCTCATCCTGTTGTCAGTTTCAGATAAGCAAACTCTTAAAAACATCCACCGGCTTCCCCTCTGCCTGCCTGTATCCCTGCCTGTCTGACCTCTAGTAGGCAACTCCCTTTCTCTGTCGCCTGCACTTCCACCCCTGGTTGTTTAAAACACACTGCTAACGCTGCTGTGCATAGAAGCTGCAGGAGGAAAATGAGTTGTGTCTGTCTGTCTGTACTGTATCACTGGCAACAACTCCCTCTTGTTGCTAAACCTCCTTACTATGTCTCTCTCCCTTCCTCTCCACTCTGTTCCTCCCTTTTGTATCTCCTCCCCTTTTCCTCTCTCTCTCTCTCTCGCTCTCTCTCTCTCTTCCCCCTCCTCCCCACACACACTTATTTTTATGCTTTTTTTCCTATGCTATACTAAATGCCCAGCTGGTAAACTCAGTTTATCTCTAATTGACTTTCCTGGCCACTAAGATCCGCCCAAATAGTGATGTCACTAAGGCTGGCCACAGTACATTGACAGGCTGTTATCTCTCTCTCTCTCTCTCTCTCTACACACACACACACACACACACACACACACACACACAGACAACGATGTACTCAAACACACATGCATGCAACCTGTTCTAGGTATCCTGAGTTCAGCTCACAAGAGCAGACTGATTGTTTTCTACATTTCTACATTTCCTCCTTTAACAAACTCACCTGCTGCTTTCCGTTGGCACCATTTTACGTTTTGGCCAACATCTTCGCAGTTCCTCGCTCGATCAATATAAATACGAGACCCCATGACACAGAATAAATGCAAGCAGATTCAGTTACAAGTCAAAGGTATGAATGGATGACTCATAACAGCTGCCATGAAGTCACCTCAGTTGAGTTTTGTGATTGGATGGAAGTAAACGTTGAGGTAAAAAAAAAAGGAAAAAGCTGTACTTCACCACTACGGGTTGAAGCAAGGTCCATCCGTCCTTCCAGCACAGAGCGGGTGGCGGGGTGAATTTGTATTCATGGGGTGGGCCCATGAGAAAACGTCTCTTTAGGATGCATCGTCTCACATATTAGATCTCATCTGGAGAATCACTTGCCCACGTCCCTGTGCTCCTCCTCTCTGTCCCCTCCACTTGCTCTTCCCGTCCACTCTCGTACAAACACACAAAAAAACTCACCCACAGACCTCATTCATCCCGAGGCTGAGTAATTGTCCCAACTATACACACAAACACACACTTGCTCTGTTCTCGCAACACACACACTTTCTTTGGGAAAATCTTTTATTAAATCATTGACCTTTTGGTTATTATCAGATTCAGGACGCTTTTGTAAATTATTTGTTGAAGAATTTCACAATCAATGAATCCTTCAACTGGGAGGTGTAGTGAGCATTGGGCATGACCCTCAGCTGGTGTTAAAACCCTCATGTCAGCAAACTTCCACCATCACCTTCACTATCAGTGAGTGTATTATGTCTATGGGCTGTGGTTAAAGTAGATATTTCAGAGCACACCGTGTACACCTCATTATTACAGAAATAGCTCTTCATTGTGGGGATTCTGCTTATTTCCTTTCTTGCAGAGTTAGATGAGAAGATCAATACCACACTCATGTCTGCATGGGAAATGTGGAGCTGGAGCCATGGAGACAGTTAGCTTATCTTAGCATAAAAACTAGAAGCAGGTGGAAACACCTAGGACCAACTGTCATTTTTATGTTACTGTTTGTTTACTTAAAAAAAGCAAGATGTATCATGTTAATTACTGAGACATTGAAAGGCATATTTTTGAACTTTAGTCAGTGCTAATGATTTACGGGTTCTAGCTTCATATATGCTCAGACACAACAATGGTATCATTTGTTTCATATAGCTCTTGGAAATACAGATTTCAGTAATTGCATTCAAAAAGTGAAACTTGTATAATGTATACATTCATTCCACACAGAGTGACATATTTCAAGTGTTCATTCCTTTTAATTTTGATTATTGTAACTGACAACTAATGAAAACCCCAAAATCAGTTTCTCAGAAAATAAGAATATTGTGAAAAAGTTCAATATTGATGACACCCATTCAAAAATGTGGGGGGTGTTTCATAAAGAGTGGACTGTAGCTGGAGTCAGCACTTCAAGAACCACCACGCACAGACATATGCAAGACATGGGTTTTAGCTGTCGCATTCCTTGTGTCAAGCCACTCTTGAACAAGACACAGCATCACAAGCGTCTCGCCTGGGCTAAAGACAAAAAGGACTGGACTGCTGCTGAGTGGTCCAAAGTTATGTTCTGTGATGAAAGTAAATTTTGCATTTCCTTTGGACATCAAGGTCCCAGAGTCTGGATGAAGAGAGGAGAGGCACAGAATCCACATTGCTTGAAGTCCAGTGAAAAGTTTCCACAGTCAGTGGACATGGGGTGCCATGTCATCTGCTGGTGTTGGTCCACTGTGTTTTCTGAGGTCCAAGGTCGTCATACAGCACAATTTAGGGGAAACAAATAAATGATGCAGTAGACATCAAGTACATCTTATCCCATATCACATACCTGGAACAGGCTGATAAAGAATGTGCTGTGTATGTGATTTTGTGACTTTAAGACAGTGGGGTAGCCTGTAAGATGAGTTTTCCAACCTTAAAGCTATACTTAAACGGGTAAAAAATGGACTCAAACATGGAAATTTCACTTATAAGTATGAGACCTTTAAGTATGAGATGTGTGAGGATTTCTTCTATTAAAAATGGATAAAAAGCCTATTGACAGTCAGGGTTCAGACATCATAGCTGAGCCACAGCTCTTTTACCAAGTGTCTACTCCAAATGAGCAGTAATTTCAGCCTCCAGGTTTCCCATCCTCTGGAAAAGCCGTCGGCCGCCTGTCCCGCTGACTTCCGACGGGGGTGGAGAGAAACTTTTAAAGTAATACCTCACCGCCCTCTTAACAAGCCATCCTTCCGTCCTGCACCCCAGTGTTCCCACCTCCATACTGCTCCATCCCTCCATGGACACAGAGAGCGAGGCCCCGTCAGGAGAGGAGGCGAGACGGAGGATGTTTGGACTTAAATCACTGTTCAACTACCTCTTTCCTTCTTTTGACTCTTTCAGCAAATTGTCGCACATAATTACTCATCGATCAGCATGGTCATCAGTCTTTCAGTAATGGTGGGAGGGAGAGCAGTAAATCAGGATAGACAGGTGACTTGGCCTCATAGCAAGAGCAGTAACAGCTGTAAACACACACACACCCACATAACTGTGTGAAGTAAATAATTCCAAGGTAATAATATGGGAATTTATGACGCTCTTTATCCCCTCAATAAATGCACAGTCCACATTATATGTGCACCACACTCCATGAAACTGACAGTTGATTGTCGCTCAAAGGTAAATAAGTGTTGAAATAATGTGATAGACTGTGAGAAGTTTACAATCATGTATGCATAAAGGGACATGTATGTGTTAAAGTCATCTGTCACTGCAATATCTATTGCAAAGTTTGAACTGCAGTTGTTGTTGAAATGTAAATGAGAAAAACATGTTTAAATGTCACAATTTAAACCTTATCAAAGAAATCTCTATAAAGCTGTAGTTGAAAACAACGTGTGAGTCTGAACCATTATATTATTATCAGATTATCAGATCTGAGGACTCTGAGTTTAAAATTTTGCAGTTGCAGCAACTCAGATCTAACAGGGAGCAGACTCAAATGCGCCACTCACAGGCAGACCTGGTGGAGTAAATGTAAAGTTTACTGGGTCATTGACAATGTGATGAGAGAACTGGGATCAGGGAGAGGGCTGGTGTCTAGGGCAGGTGATGAATGCCCTGGGGACTAATGGACAGAAAAGGAATGCCAGGCTCTGATATGTTGGTTAACAATGGATACTGTTAACAGAGCAAGACACAAAAAACATTGGGTTGTATCAACAGTGGTACTTGCTGCTGTTGGCAATTTATTTGTTGTATTTGTTGAAATTCACTTTATATCTTAACAGCAATCAATAAATCAAATGGTGGGACACAAAAATGAAACGAAATCTGGTATCTGTGACTGTCGCAGGACTGCAATGAGCATGGCCAACTAATGATAAAAGTGAAACATTTAGCTGCTAAAGAGACAGATATTTCCCAGAGGAGTTGAAGAGAACCAAAACAGAGCTAAAAGGAGAGTGAATATTTTACTTAGATTTGCCATGTGGAGAATCTAAAAGCTAGTGCAAATATATAGGCAACTGTTTGCTAACACTTCTGTTATTTTGTGTCTTCAAGTTATTAGGTCAGTGCACAGCCCAAAATGATCACGTTTGCTTCAGTTTAAATGAATCAGGCCATTTTTATCAGGACAGTTCAACACATTCACTGCAGCTGGAAACTTGATGTAAACCGGTTTGAAAGGGACAACTTCTTTACTTTAAACCATGGAAACAGTTAGAATTAATGAATCTGTTTATTTATTATACCACTGAGTGTTGTGAGCATGTAAAAGTTTTTCTGTGTTGCAGATGAGTTTGAAAACAACATATACTTAACAATGAGTGCTGTCACTGTTGTAAACGATGAAACTAGTGAAGTGACGACGATAAACACAATGTGAAGTGTTGCTGTAGAACTTATGAAAACAATGGAGCTTAATGACTTGGTCGTCTGCAGTCTTTTTCCAAAATCAAATTTTCCTGAGAAGAGCACGTCACGGAGCAGAATGAGTCATGAAAGAAAAGCTTCACAGCCCACCAAAAATAAGCAATGATTGATGTTCAAACACTTAACGTGATCGATGCCTCACCAGGAAACAACCTGAATAAAAAACATGAAGCGCCGGAGAGTCATTTCTGTGATGACCTTACATTTACCTTCATTGTGTGTATGCAAAGAAGTTACATTATTTTTATTTTTTAGATGCCTTTGATGTGCAATTATGTAACTTTGTAGACAACACAGAAAAAAGATGTAAGATTGTCTGTCGATCATACCGTTTATATAAAGTTTGGATTTACTCTATTTTGTTTGCAGTAAATGCTACTCATTTTGGATTTTTTCATCATTTACTTACAGTAGTGCATTTTTAAATGCACTTAAGTTTGTCAAACTGAGGTTCAAATAGTTCACAACAATGACCCAATGAGACAGCCTTCTCATGGAAACAGTGTTGAGGTTTACATCAAGTAGATTTTTTTCAGATGTACTGACTCAAGATCCATGCATGGGAGGGAGTACAGACAGCATATATGTTATAATAATGAACAAAGGTGCCCAGCAGGAATTGAATAACATACTGAACAACATATTGTACAAAGGCAAAACATCCTTTAATAAATCCAACAAACTTTCTGAAACACTTCATGTCGTGACTGGTCAGCTGTGCCAAGGTGAGAGAGTAACCAAGATTTTATCTTTTCTTTCTCTCTCTCCCTCTCGCTCTGTCACTTTTATTGTGAACAACCTTGTGCATCACTATGAATGCCTCTCAGGAGAGACTATCTGAAAATGTAGGCCATTCTCCCCATAAATGATGTCATGCCTCCCCCTCTCTTTGATGACTGGGTGTTCACTCCTTCTAGTACGGCTGAACAAATATGCATACTTATAATTTATGTGGTCAGAAATGAATTCGATCTGTTCACTCTAGTGCAGGTCATTGGTTTCCATCTTGGCAATTCTTCTTCTTTCTGTGGTCTCACTCAAATGCTCGAATCTAAAATATTTTATTTACTTACACTGATGGATTATTATTTGGCCCAGGCAATTGTCAACTCTGTTTTAAACTGTGCAAGACTGAAGGGCAGCAGGTAACCTCTACTGAAGGTTGGAAAACCAACTTGGATGTCTCCTTATATGCTGATGATATGGGATGTAATGTTAAGCAGAGATCCAACCTGTATACCTGACAACAAGAAAAAAACAAATAAACAAAAAAACAAAACAAGAAAGCAGCAGCAGGGGAGCTGCTGCCCCTGCGACCCGACCCTGGATAAGCGGATGAAGATGGATGGATAGATGGACAAAACAAGAAACAAAAAATACATCTTAATTTATTTATTTTTTAAAGTTGTGTGTTGTCATGTCATTGAATTAGTTTTCTACAGAGCCCCTAAAGCCATGCGCTTATGTTTATCTTGTGCACACAAGTTGTCTCATTATCTCTTGGGAACAAGTTATTGTCTTGTGTGTACACAATAATAAGTTGTTCCCACAAGATAACAAAGTTGTGCGCTCAAGATTAATAAAGTAAACTCGGACTATGCTTCAAAATACCACTGTTGTCCGAGCTCACTAAATATACTGCATTAGCACTTTCTGTTATTTGGATATATTTAACTGATTGTTTTCAACTCTGATCATATTCAGCTGAAAACACTGCCATACTGTGCTGTACACACAACTTTTACACTTACTGGACGTTTCATAATTTCATTACAGTTGCATGCATATATGCATTCATTCATACACTACATTTTATATGATGCGTTTTTGTTTATTCTTCTATCACTACCTCATTGGCCTTTTGCTCTTTCTGTACCTTCTAATAAATGTGAAGACCTGCCATTATATTGTATCCACTAGGTTGAGGTAATAATTATGCTGCAAATTTTGCCAGAATTGTGTTGAAAGAAAGGTTTATAACTCAAGAGACTATCCTGATTAAACACATTAAAATAAATAAAAATATCCTCTGTATAACAAGGCTCAACAACACATAAAGTTTTGCATTGACTGAACACCAAAAAGACACAAGTTGTTGACTAGTTTGTAGTAATCAGATGAATGCTGTCTGATAATAAATATAAACAGATACTGTATATCTCCTGAAGTTGACCCAGCAAGCATTGAGTGCTTAAGTTAGAGACACAACAACAAGATGAGAAAAGTGTTTAGATTGCTGGTTAGATGCTTCCAGTAAATACTTAGACACTCTTAGCTGTTTTAGGACATTGAGTGGGCCTTAGGGGGAATGACACTGCAAAAAAAAGAGGAAAAAAAGGACAGATGATTTGTGACTGTTGCGTGCTGGGAAGGACAAATGGATGTCAGAACGAGGAGAGCAGAGAAAGGAGAGGGAGACAAAGACTAGATTTCATTAAAAGTTCACATGCAGGAATCCACTCCACTGAAATGGCCATGCATGAAGCCCCCCACCTACACACACACTCACACACACACACACACACACACTGACAGACTACATACAGACATAGTCACACAAACAGTGTCTGACGTTTTTCATTCACCGGTGAGAAATTCCAGCATGCGTTTTAACGATAAGATTTCATTCCTTTGTCCTAAGGTCAATGATTCTGGAGAGAGAGACATGGGGAATAAATGTGTGTGTGTGTGATTGTGTGTTTCTCATGCCATTAGCTCATGCCGCCTCTGCATCCCACTTAGTCACTCAAACACACCCCTCTCACCTACCATTTAACTAGAAAAGTCGACATGCTTTTCAAACTGCTAAAAGGGACATTTTAGACATAAGTACTCAAAAAGCTGCGACTAAAAGTTACTTTTGACTTAAAAAATATTCTCTGTAGAGAGAACCAGATGTCTATCACGTTGGCTATGAGTAGCCTGTTTGGATCTTAGATGGCTGCAGTCCAGAGACAGAGGGGAGCATGCACCTTCTGGAGTGCCAGTACAATATAGCAGTAGTCATGATGAACAGTATGTTGTCTGAAGAAATATGTATCATTCAGAGTAGGGTAGTTTTGAGAAAATGGTAGCAGTGCTTTGGCTTTGCAATCACTTCATCTTCACGATACAAAGAAGTACTTCCTCCACCAGCAGCATACATCCCTACCTGCTCCATATTTTATTTATTTTTCAAAAATAATATTAGACTGCTTTTACTTTCACTTGTTAATTGCTACTGGAGTTCCCACACATACAAAATAGCATATAACTGAGATGATATCTTTACAAATAAAATGTAAGGATTTTTAAAAAAAATTAAGAAAGAGGATCACTTGAGAGCTTATGCCTACACTTTACTGTTAGTAGGATTAACTAAGTAGCTTGACAAATCTGTCTTATTCTACACCTTTGTTTTATCAAACTTACAGGTTGTATCCACAGTTTCTTTTCTTTTCTCTGGCTTAACTATTTATGATAAATCTATCATGCTTTTACAGTTTATCTTTAATCCATAATGAAGATCTGAAAATATAAATAAATAAACTGTTATAGCAGCTGTGTTGGAGAGACCCAAAATTGTAAGACTATAGAAAGAAACAGGAATAATAATATACAGATAAGCATTGACACATCACAACAACAAGGCAATTGTGCATAAACGCTAATAAAAAGATGCTAAGAGAAGTTCATGGTCACACTCCTCCACAGCACATTTCTGTCATATCGTGTTTGCAGATGCTGAATACAAGGTCATTGAAGAGGCAGAGATGGATCCTGTATGTGTGTGCATGTGTGTGTGTGTGTGTTTGAGGGGGAGATAGAGAGAGCATCTTGTAAGCTGGTATGCATTCATTATCTCACTCAAGGACATTTAAACAGGGATAGACTCACCATTTTCATTCAAACAACCACATACTTCAGGAACTTCTACGGGTGCTGCAAAAATTCATTCAGTAATTCAGGGCTCAGAGGGATATGGTATACACACACACACACACACACACACACACACACACACACACACACACACACACACACACACACACAAAAAACAGAAAAAACTACCTGTCTTTATTGGTGCAGACTGTTAAAAGGTAACCTTGTGGGTTCATCTAAAGTTGGCGATGTCCTCTCTTCTCTCTCTGTCCCCATATTAAAATCTTTTTAAATTAAATTTTAATTTAAGAAAAACCTCTATGTCTACAAGAACTCACCTGAAACATACAATATGTTATACACTAAACATAAACCATGTTCTTTTCATGTTGAACTGTTGTACAGCTGTGAATGTTTACAGTTCCTGAGCACTGTGATTTAGGAACACATTTAATTAGGGTGTAACATTTATAATTTCAGAGCTGTATTCTTGTACATGCTCCTGTGCAGCCTCAACCACAGTTATCAGCTGCACTGGTTTGTAGTGTATCATTTGCTAACAGTCATAGTATTTCCAGCTGTCAAAACACAATGTTGTATCTCATGTACCAAATAACGCAAAGTAACCCAAATAACATTTTAAGCACGCCCATCTAGAACATGAGCACAACGACAATCATTTGTCAGATAGAGTTGAGAGGAAAACATTAAAATATTGATTTTAACAGAATAAAATGCCTATGTAACCCAAATGTATTCCAGAAAACGGACACACATGTGGACAATATTTCTGATAACATCAATGTATTTTATGGTTGAGGCCATGGGAAGCTATCACTGAATGACAAGTTTGACTCTCAACATGTCAGAAACAGCAAACCTTTTACTTTGATATTTAGTTGAAATGCTTTTTTGAATTTAGAAAATGAGTTTTAGTCAACAGTGGGCCATTCAATATTTCATGAAAGCGCACGTAACTAAAATAAATAAAATCACAACAGCAAAAGTCTGAACCAAAATACAACAACACATTAAATTAAAACATAAAATTTGAGACATCAATAATCCTCCTCTATAAACTCAAAGTGATGAAATGGTGCTACTATAAAAAATGACCTGTTTTAAACTGTGTCTGGTACAGGTGAGTACTTGGAGTATGTTGAGCAGTTGCTACACCAGTTGTTATACTATTCATATAGTCAATGTATATTTTAAAAACCAGATGCCAGAAAACACAGATGCCAGACTTCGGTTTACACTGGCACACATTCCCTTGTGAGGGTCATGTACACTTTAACACAGACAGCCTTTGTGGAGAAATAATGTATCATGTATTCGGAAACTAAACAAATGAGGGAAAATAAGATATTGTATATCTCTATAATTGTCAAGGCTAAATAAGGACAGTGGTAGCTGTTTGTCCAGAGATGAAGATGATCCACTGTTATCAAATGTATGGTGAGAGAATAATGTAACTGACCTGAACATGTTCAAAAAGGTCTATTTAGTCTGTACTTCTTTTAGCATGAACATTTGTTCTGCTTTATTTTGCTTTATTATCTATATTTATTTATTATCAGCTCATCAGTCATGTGTAAAGCACTCTGAATTGCGCTGACCTGTACAAAAGGTGCTTTACAAATAAAGTTTGATTAATCAATTTGATTTAAGATCAGTTTATCATATATGGATAGATTCCACATATTCAGCAGCCTCTATGACTTTTTTGCCAGTTGAGTTGCGGTGAGACTGCTGACAAGAGAATCTATTAAAAAATGTGAATTTAACAGAAAAGCACACATAAGGAGAGAATGTTTTCAGATGTGTCTTGCAGTCCGTCCACCACTTTGTCCACATTTCTGCAAGCATGTGCTTTCATATATTTTGTCTAGAAAAGCAGATGCAGTGCACATACAGCACATGTGTCTGTCTCCGTGCTTGCACACAATTACATATATTACAGGTTTGTATATGCATACGTGTGTGTGTGTGGCCTGTAATAACAGGAAGCTGGCCCTCCATGTTGACACAAAGCTGCCTGGTTGATTGGCCATTTTAAATAAATAAACAAACAAGCGAGTGGCCCACTCATCCCACAAGCAACAGAGTCCTCCACAAGACTAAAAATAAGAAACACTGAGCGTCAAACCCAAACAGGAACACCTGCAGCTCTCCCCTCAGCCGGTCCGTCGCCATGACAGCCAATTGCACTGCATGCAAACAGTTTACAGTAGGATATGGATGGGTGGGAGAGATTTTTGCAGATGCCAGAGGGCTTGAGTAAAGATAGTGGATGAGCTGCAGCTGAACTAAAACACAGACTGTAGAACTGGAAGAAAGCAGAGGTTGAAGTAAAATCAAAGAGGTTGAGAGGAATGTGCAGAGAGGGAATCTCAGAGATGAGGGAATGTGTAGCGACCATATAATGAAAATTTTAAAGAGAGCTCAGAGAGACCCAGTCTGGGATGTGGTTTGAGTAGGAGTTGGTCCTGGTTTCAGAGGCAGCTAGTGGCTATGGAGCACCAAGACCACAAGACTGACAAAAGGAATGTATGAACAACAATCATCCCTAAAATGTAAATATAAAGCTATGTAGTAAATGATGGCACACCCGTCTAGCTGATGGAGAAATGAGAGAAATTATAACAGGAGAATTCAAGGAAGAGGATATGTTTCAAGTAAACCAGTGAGAATGTTTCATGTTAATGTTGAAGAGAAAGGACTGGACTCCTCGCCAGTTTCTACATCTCAGGACTAGGTTGTGTTCAGTTTTGGGTACAATTTACCAGATCATCATTTGACATTTGCTAAACCCCATCCCTGAACAACAGTGGTCCAATCATAGCTTAGCAACTCGGATTAGGCCTATTAAGCTTTTGATTTCTCAACATGCCGCTCTTAGAGGTAAAGTTGAGCAGTAATCTGTGCTTGGAGCTTGGTAACACTGCGATCAACTGATTGTTGTGAGGCACAGATGAATTGTTCTTGAATGTGGAGGAGAAATGAACCATGGAGGAGATGCAGAAAGTTAAAATGGACGGCTTGAGGATTGTGAAAAAGCAGGATCTCAGGCATGAGGTAAGTGGATGGATGAATGATGATGACACATTATTTATTAACTTAACTAAAGCTTTTGACTTTGTTGATCACTATTTACTTTGAAATAAACTCCATGCAATCGGCCTTTCTGAAAATGCAGTCGTGTGGTTTAATTCATATCTTCACAAGAGAAAACAATGTGTCATCCTATATGGGAATAAATCTAATTTGTTGACTCAACAACGAAGAGTGCCCAAGGGCACACCATGACTAAACGTGACCATCTCTAAACGTAGGAAGCCACTGGCCACGACATATTTTCAAGTGTATTAATTTCAATTACGCTTCTTATTTACAACAGTATCTTGTTCCCTTTACTCTAAATGATCAATTAAGGCACTCTGCTCAGCTGTTTTCTGTCCCTTGGCAAAAGGGCCCCAGCAGATTGGAATAACTTGCCTTCTGATGTTAGATCCATCCATCCATGATGTTAGATTTATTTATTGGGATGTTTAATCACACCCTAGCTTCTTACCTTGTGATGGACTGCTCATGTTATGAATGATGCTGTCACACTGTATACATTATACTAAAAGTAATTGTATTATTATTTGGTGGTCAGCTTACATTCAATTTTATATGTAGTATTGGCCATTATGACCATCTAGGGGTTGTGAAGTTCTTCAGATTATTAATTATTATAATTATTATTGCTTTTTTGTTTTGTTCTGTTTTTTGTTTTCTTGTTATCGTTGTTGCTTTGTATATTGTGGGTTTGCGTGTGTTTATCTGTTTTCTGTCTGTACATTGACAAATGGATAATTGTGCTTTTTTATTTTGATAATGTTCTGTTATTATGGTTGTGATGTATGTTAGGACCCCCTCTAAAATGAGATGGTGCATCTCAAGAGGTTTATCTTAATAAATAAATTTGAATATGAAGTTGCTTGTAGTAAGTCACATTATGGAATGGCAGCTTAGCGTGAGGGAATGCTGCTGGATCTTGGTTCTCAGGGGATCTTGGTTCTCCAAGAGTGAAGAAGACGAGATTGGTTCCAGTTACAAATCGAAAAAACCTTGCTCGGCCAACCGTTGTTTACAACAAACCAGATTAGCAACTATAGTAACACGTCCACAGTTGGACAGTGCTTGGTGTATGAACATTTCTATGAGTCACAAGTACACAGAAGGGCTAATAAACGGTATGAACTACAGCTTTTACTACCGTTGATACTTGAATCACTAAGTCTGGGTAATGCAGTTCTCCCGAATTTTCAAGTTGGAAATCCAACTTAAGGTGGTGTTCCCATCAAAATTTCCAATGTTGACTTCAGAAATTCCCACTTCTCATGTCAAATGGAACACACCATCAGAGGACTGCTATCGGCACGGCTAACTGAGAAAACCAGCTAATGGCAGCTACAGTTTGCAGCAGTTACTGTAGCAGTTACTCTGGTGATATACTGCCTCCTATTTATTTGGATTATGAATTCCACAGAAGGCCAATTCTTACATAGTGTCCCTTTAAACAAAGTTCTTCCATACATCCTTACTAGGGTTGAGCCGGATACTCGGCTGAAACGAGTATCCGGTACGGATAAAGCATTTTTGCCGAGTACGAGTATTATACGAGTAATACGAGTCAATATCTGTGCTCGGATTGAAAAAAAATCCTCATTGCGTAGCTGACTGTGCACACACGCTCTCTCTCTCTCACTCTCTCTCTCCCTCTCCCTGCCGGTCATCAGAGATTTTTTTTAAACTGTCAGCCGGCTCTGACACATGCAGGGAGACAGAAAATCACAGACAGTGTGAATGTCTAAATGAACAGACGTAGTCTATAATAATGCGTTGATAAAAAAAATATCAGCCTTATTCTTTCAGCTCGGCTGTGCTTTTCACATTAAAAGACTCAGGCCGTTCTCCTTCACTTTAAAAAAAACTTCTCACCACTTCAAAAAGAGATTAATTTATTTAACACACTCAAAAGTGTCCAAACATTGTTCTAAATTAACTTCATAAAGCAGTGAAACGTAAAAAATGCCTTTATGCCATAAAATGTGCTCAAATAATGTTTGAAAGACTGAATCTCAACATTTAATCTGCTAAAAACTCACCGTCCCACCTTTTGCGCCCACATCGCAAAATGTGGGACGGAACATGACTACAGTCTCTGTAGTCGGCCTTAGAAAGCTATACTAACCTAAATAAACAGCCTACGTTCATATTAAAATTTAGCATTTCAATACCAAACTGCTCATAATATTCAGCCTCACATAAGAAAAATAAAATCCATTTATTTTAACGGCTGCGTCAGGCTGTGTGAAACGGCTGGGAGCAAATAAAAAATCTTAAAGACATTTAAAGGCAGTAAGTAGGCTGATCCTGCTGTACTGTAAAAACCTGTAGGCAACATTAGCCTGAGGCTTTTAATCAGTCTCTGTAGGATCGCCATAGTCAAGAGTTTCTCCACATCACCCTGCAAACATAAAGCAGCCTATTGGCTAAAACAGTCTGTGGGATTTCCTACAGATGGTGATGTCATTTTCCAGAGAGCTGATTGGTCAGTATGCAGCGTTTTCACAGAGTTAATCTCTTTTCTGGAACACAACCTGCTCAGAGCAGGTTGTTCATAAAAAAATTAAAAGTTAAAAAAAGAAAGTTATGTTGAGTATGAAAACTCTTGTTCATTACATTTTGCTTCATAATTGCAACCGCATGTGTTGTATTCATTGTTGTAAAACTTGTTCTGTATATAGTTTGTTTGTTATTGTGATCAAAACCATTGATCTGAAGCTCAATGCTGATGCTGTCATAATTAGCAATAAATATAACAATTTCTGATCAATCCATATAAATTGCATGCTTAAATCCCGCCCACTTCTGGGACAGGCCCCGCCCAATCCGAGTACGGATACAGATACAGATAATTCATATGGTTAACAGATACAGATACAGATGCAGATAATGCTGTACTCGCTCATCCCTAATCCTTACATAAACTGAAAACACTAAAATGCTAAGCTAAGAAGCTTACTACTTCCAGCATTATTTCTAAAGGCAAGGGACATGTTATAGCTAACAGGCAACATTAGTGGATCTATCCTGCTCTTTATTGGAAGTTAAGACTCCAGCACCTCCAGCACCTCCAGCCAGCCAACTAGCAGAGTTTTAGTGGTATTATTAGCTCACGCTAGCTAGCTACAGCTAATAAATTCTGTTGGCAACAGTTGTCATTTCAGAGAATGGGGGTGTGGTTAATAGTCGGATGTAACATTACCATGACAACCAAAAACTGACCGGCATGAGTGTTCACTAACGACATGCTGTGTTAACATCACTACACTAAAAAGTTTAGTACACTTTACTATCTGGCAGGAGTAGTTATTACTTACCCATGATAAGAACAAATGTGCGCGTATCAGCTGTTATCAATCACACAGTCGATGGTCCTGTCACGCAGTGCACATTATAACTCCAACTATGTTTTATAGGCTTACTTTACCACGGAGGTGGGGGGGTGCCTCCGCCGATGCATTGGTAAAACGGCCGTCAGTAGAATGCATGTTGCAGACTGTATGTAAGACGGTGGCAGGTGAAAGTGCGACACGTTTTTGTAAATGACATGATAAATTGGTTTGCTAGCTCACAACGATGTTTATCGGTTTGATGCTTTGACTTCACGAGACGTGACGGTTTTTTTAACGAGGCATGACAGTGCGCCTGCGCAAGCTTGAAGAATGACATATGACTTATGGAATTTATGGCGCTTTCGAGACTGGTCGGAACTGGGATATTTCCCAGTTGAAACTTCTGACTTCCGACATCAAAGGGTTCCAGGTGCATGGTGGTGCGTGACACCGAAAATGAAAGTCATGGCTGACCGTGACAAAGTGTACACACAGTTGCACCCTCAGCAGTGCATTAGGTGTTAATTAAAAGGATGGCAGTTTAACTGCAACAACTGACATAAGTAGCCCATACGTTACTAGTTCTCTGTACCCCTCTGGCTGTATAAGTTGGTAGCCCTCAAGTCAGTCAAGGCTGTAGTTTACATTTCCTAATGTTTTGCCATTTTTAACAATACATTTTATGCAGAAAAGATGACTTTATGAGATTCTTTTCTGTAGCCAGCTACCTAATGTCCAAAACATTTTTCTACATCAATATACATGCAGAACAGGTTTTACTATATGTTTGTATGTATTATTTAAATTTAAATACATGCAAATATACGTTTTGTTGCCTTTTAGTTTATGGTTTACCATCTACAAAGTGTGCTTCCATGGACGCTGACATTATTTTGTGACGTCATTCAGCTGCTACTCGTGAAGTCGGGGTACATATTTTTTCTCCGTGTTCACAAGTAGGAAATCCGACTTCAAGTGGTGTTCCAGGATAGTTTTTCTAGTTGGAGGTCAGAAATTTCTCAGTTCCCAGTTGCCTGGAACGCAGCATTACTATAGTCATACGTCACCACCCCGTTTTAACAATTAAGCAACTTTTGCAACTTTGAGCACAAAATTAAGCTATTTGTCAAAAAATATTTGGCGAACTATGTGGGTAATCAACATTGTGAGGAAGTGACTCAGAAAAATATGAAATATCATAGAAATGTCAAAATACACTGGAGGGGGGCTTTAATTGCCTGGTCACATCTAAACATGTAGTTAAATTTAAACATGACTTCAGATCATTTCTCACGCAACTGTACCCCATTACTGACATGGGCACTACATATTTAACCTGCATGGTCTTGTATGCAAACCAATACACAAGAATTTTTGGGTATACCTCTTTTAAACACTCATTTAAAAAAGATGATTGTTCATGATTGATGGCTACATACTCTTATGTGAACAGTCAATCTTTTCCTATTAGATACCATTCTGAATTACTTTTTTTATTTTTTATTAATGACACGACACATAACAGGTGAGATACATAACAGACACAACAGTATTTAGTGAAGATACATAAAAACATAAACAAGTGACAACAAAAAACCCAAAACAAACAAAAAAACAAACAAACCAACAAAAAAAACAGACAGAAAAAGAAGAAAAAAAGGGAAAGAAAAGGATTCATTCTGAATTACTTTGACTGTCCAGTAATTACTTTAAAACATTCCACAACACAGATGATTTTATAAGTATGGGTCAACCCTGTGGGAGGCTCAGAGCTTCAGTTTAGGATGTCTCGTCCGATACAGTATTTGGGCTCCTCTGGGAGGTTAAAATGCCCCTCAAACAGCTGCAGCACCTGTTCATATGTCTCTGAGGCAGTGTGATAAAACGCTCCTTTCATACATAAAATAAAAATGAAGGCTCACAACTCATGACAGACCAGCTGCATCTGGTCTAAATGTGTGTGCATGATCTTCCTGCATATTTAAATACACATGCACACACATGACACATGCATGAGGTGTTTGTTCCTTGGTGTAGAAGTGCATGCCTGTCTGCGTTTGTGTATTTCCCATGAAGAACATACTGTACATATGTGTGAGTGTTATTTATGCATCTCCTTGCTGCCACTGAGTGTGTCCTCTCCAGATGTGCTGGGGTCAGAGCAGGGCTGCCTTCCCCGGTTCAGATGTGTCCAGGTGTGGCCTGCAGTGTTACGCCATGCAGCCTACACTCTCCTAGACTCTCCTTAGACCCTGACACAGGTCTCAGGGTCACACACATTTCCGTATTCTCTTAATGTTTGAACAAAATTATTTCAAACATGTAAAAAGCAACTGCATAAACTTATGTGTGTCCTGTTGATGCACTGCTCTGTGGCAGTTCGTACTAAAATGAATGAACATCACTGGCTTGCATAAAGTAATCAAGTGATTCATCTCTCTGTTACTATCTTTGGCAGGATGTGGCTGTCTGTCCAGTCCGGACAGCTGTGTCCGTTGATATCTTCGGCAAGGAGAACAGGACCGAGCTTAAGGACGGAGATCTGGCAGTTTTACAACAGGAAAAGGGCACTCAAGTCTTACATTCTCTGGCACAGAGAAAGGAGGGAGAGAGGGAGAGAGAGAGAAAAGAGATAAAGAGGGATCTATGGGTTGAAAGAGATTTTATGTAGAGATTTTGTCGGGGGAGGAGGGGATAGGTGGATGGATAATGAGAGTTTGGTGTTTGTTCTCTGTAAAGATTTGGGTTTTGGGGGCATCAGGAGTTTGTGGTGGGGAAAGGAATGAGAAGAAGGAAGATCTCCTTGTTATCTTGTCTCACTGTTTACTCAGATTCCTACTCACAGATAGCATCAGCAAACATGCATCGGCCAAATGGACGTGCTGTTGGACCAATCCAAAGCTGACCTTTTGCCTCTGTGAACACACACACATAGCATATACATATACAACCCTGCTGTTCTCTAC
Organism: Lepomis macrochirus; assembly: GCA_024633595.2. Taxonomy (NCBI): domain Eukaryota; kingdom Metazoa; phylum Chordata; class Actinopteri; order Centrarchiformes; family Centrarchidae; genus Lepomis; species Lepomis macrochirus. The sequence continues at coordinate 15,454,469 of JALXJV020000009.1, forward strand.
ATTCTGCCCAGTTATAAACACTGAGCACTTGTGGGGCCAAAGAAAAACAAGAGTCTGGGTCTCAGTAAGTTTAGTTAAAATGAGGAACATAAACATAACATTTCTATTTTGTTTTTGAGGCCCTGTGTAAGACTTTGTTGTCATTATATGTAAAGATGACAAATGTGTAGTGTCTAACTATTAGAATGTGAAATAACAGTTAAATTAAAGTTTCAAAAAACACATTTGATTATTTAGTGTATGTCAGCTATTTGCTCACCTACCAAAGAAGTAGTCTTAACACCATGACCTTAACAAAGGTTGAGTTGCTACCTAACTGAAAAGGCCTTGCACACACTTTGGTCACCCATACAGGTACAGTAATTTCACTTAATTTGGCTGATTAGAGCTTTTTCCAGAACTGCGTGGGCACATTCAGACTTGAGTGACTTTCCAGTTAGCTTTGTTGCACCTGATAGGACAGGACAAATTACACACATGTAACATGAAGTCTGGTGTCCAGCAAAGCTCTACCCTCTAATCATCCAGAAAAACACCTGCAAGGCCATTTACTATACCTTAACCATACTCGGGTTGCCATTATCTATTTGTGTTGTTGTTCTGTAAATGTTAATGTTGGTACAAAGCACTTTGTGACCCAGAAGCGATGTACAAATAAAGTTTACTTACTAACTTAAATGTGTAGCTACAAAAAAGATCATTTAAAAAATAGCCCATAAACATAGTTGAAAGTTTTTTGCAGAATCGTCAACATCAAAATTCTGCCTGATCATGAGGTTGGCATTTCCAAAGTTGTGAGTGCCACTAGCAAATTTACATTCACCTCCATTGTATGGGGGCAGAAATCAGAGTTGGATATACTGTATCATGTAAAATGGTACCAAATCCAAATGTATGACTGGATACCACTAGGAACTCTATTGCCAGACTTGAATGCCAAACTGGGACATTTATGCAATGACGAGACAAAAAAAATCTAATTTTCTGAAACTATAGCATGTTTAAAGTTAGGGAAAGCTTGTGGTTGTGGCAGATACAAATTACTGTTAATTGCAGGTCTGTGATGGGAGGCAAACCCCTGCATGGATGTCAGACATGGTACATGTCGATCCACCGCCCTGACCTACACTCCTTTACCTTCAGCCAACTGCTGCGATGGCACTGAAAGTTTTCATTGGACATAAATTGTGAGGTGCAGAATTGTCCAATATGTTTTTGGGATAGTGGGCTGCCGCTTTAGGTAAGTGAGGAAATCTGTTATGTTTGAATGTGACGCAACACTTTAAACTGTTGATCTTTGGTCCTGGACCTCACTTTAAGAACCATGGCGGTATGAACATGACAACATACTGTATAACAAAACAATAATAAATAATAATAATGGGGTATAAACTATTTCTTGTCTGCTTCCTGTCCTCCCAGTTCATGCAGTGAGCAAATTGAATGACTATATTATAACACCACAATGACTGTTTGATGCTCTGTTACTATGTAGGCATTATATTGTATCTTTTGGAAGTCCCTGCTCCCCTTAACCACTACGTCCCTCATTCACATTCCACCTCTCACTCTATTTCTTTATTCCTCTCTTTGTGCGACAGAGTGATGTGACAGTAGAGAGCAGACAATGTCGGGTTACCCTGGTAATTTGGAAAGGAGGACGGAAGTATCCTGGGCTGGCAGCATCCCTCCTCCCGGTGCGGCGTGAGTCCCACTGATGATTCACCAGCCAGCACGATGAAGGTTGGTGACCCCAATTTGAGTAAGGCAAGAGGAGGAGGAGCGGGACAAGAAGGCAGTTGAGGAAGGGGGATAATAAGGAGGAGGGGATGGTGATGCCTACGTCAGTAGCACTTGCTAATAGGCAGATGTCCTTGTCCCTGACACAAGTAAATCATGTCTCTTGGGGGAAAGAATAAAATAAAGAGAGGAGAGGAAGGGAGGAAACAAGTAAGGCAGAGATTGAGATTAGCGTCTGGAGGAGAGAGGCGCTGGGTTGGACGTGAGTGCGTGTCTAAATGAAATTATAAGCAATTACTTCAGCCTCTGAGTCCACTGTAGAAATGTTGCTTTAATGAAGAGAGAAAACAAGAAGGAGGTAAGCCGGAGAAGGTGAAATGACTCATTTTAAGTGTTTTAAGCTGTTTAGGGTGAGTGGGCTGAGTTGTATTTAAACCAGACGGTGGAACAGGTGATCTGAAGAGATGGAGAAGGAGTGGAAGCAGATGGAAAAGGGGAGAGAAAATGAGAGGCGAAAGTTGAGAGGGAAGGTGTTTAACCATGGTGCAAAAAGTATTTAGATCCTTTACTAAAGTAAAAGTGGCACTACCACACTATAACAACACCAAATTAGTAAGTAAAAAGCCATAAGTAAAGTCACTTTCTAAAGAGAGGTATAAGTATCATCAAAATGTACTTTAAATATCAGAAATAATAGTTGTCTAGTCCCCTATCAGATATTATATATGTAATGGATTCTTATAATGGATGTGTAAAATACATTTTTATTGTTGTAGCTATTGTTGTAGAAATTTAAGTTAAATATAGCTATCTTATGTACTGTTGGGCTAAAGCAACGTATCATATGTTAATCAGTAGTATGTTTAGTGGTCACACAAATTTAGAAAATTAGAAACAGCAGCATAAGATTGAAATACTAATAAAAGGTTTAGTGCCATAAAATTGTAGTATAGGACAGCACTTACATATACTTAGTAACTTTCCACCATTGGTGTTCAGCAACATCCCCTCACATCCTTGTGAGAAGCACAATGTTTGCTCTGTCCTACAGACTCAGCTAATGGCCACAGGAAGATAAACGTTCACAAGTATGTGATCTTCCTCCTGATTAAATAGCTCTATAGCAGACAACCACCCCCTCTGCCAGGGCAGCTTCCCATCTACAAACGCCGTTAGCCAACCTCCCTCACAGTCACCATAAGCACACATCTTTAAAAGCAACATAGTCATTTAAGGTCACCAAAACATTTCTCAGAGGGTTTCTGCTCGCTGCAGTGCTACCATGTTTTTTCCCACATAAAGATGCTGATAATAATAATATGAACCGTTTCGGGAGTGGGCAGAAGTCAGGATTGGGCCTGTGCCGGCTGCCAGTTCCAACGGGAAACCACTTCTCAAATACCGCAAGGCTACTTCCTATTTTTGTCTAATTAAAGGATTGTTGCATTGAAATGGAAACTGCTTTGACGGCAGACACTGGCTGGCCAGTTTCTGTACAACCTGTGATTCAAATCAAGTTTGAGCAGTGAGGCAGAAAGTGATTTGAAGCTGTTGCCTGCTCATTCAAAACATGAAATGGGTTTTAATGAGCCTGACTCACTACTGGTCTCGAATTAAAATAAATAAAGTTTGAAAACTGTTTATCATTTTGCTGTTCATAAGTCCAGTTTTGCCCATTCTCTCCCTTTCAGCCACATTATCACATGCATTTATAGGAACTCTCTAGACTTGCCATCCATCCATCCATTGTCAGTATCCTGACTTCTGCATCCACCTGCTCATGTTGTAATGTTTTCATGATCACCGTGTTTATAATCTTTAGTGTGTTAGCATGCATGTAACAAATCCCATGGGAATCCATCTAATAGTTGATGAGCTACGCCACTTAATGACTTAAAAACAAACTATACATTGTACTCTAGTTTGTGCTTCATTTACACACAGAAAGATACAGCAAAAACATCAACATTGCCACTTCTGATTGGTCACAATCCTCGGTCATAGATGGCACATCAGTGCTGTTGTCATTAGGTCCTCAGCATCACAGACACTAATTAGCAACATCTTCCTGTGTTTACTCCTGTGGGAAAGGGAGTGGGCCATGAAGGAGTCTAAAGACTTATAGATAAATGAAGATAACTTTAATCTCACTGAGAGCTTCCCTTTCCTCCCACCTCCTCATATGTCTTCCTGTCTAGACTTCAGTTGTGCATATGTGTCCCTTTTGCCTTACGATGCCGTGGCAACATCTCGATCACATACACACGTCGCTGGACATTTACAGTAGCATTCACAGACATCACAGGCCTGTAGGTCATAAGAAGACAAGGAAGAGTTGCCTAAAATGACATACAATAATTGATAACAATCTGCAGCTTAATACAAAAGCACACCAGCTGAATATGCTGTTCACATTACATTCAACCTGATCAGAAATACTATTAAATGTGTCAAAGCCTGAGCATTTGTTTATGTTTGGGGCCCAGGCCACTGCTCAGTGGGGTCCAGCTGGCATGCTCCCCTTGCAGCCTCTTTATCTCCCTGGCCACTTGAGCTGGGGAAGTGAGGCTGCCACACAGCGCCTGGTCCTCACAATCGCTGGAGCTCCTCCAACATTCCCCACCGGTGGCAACTCAAACAAACCTAGTGACTGACTGTGACTCAGCCATTCCTCATGTGTGTCTGCCTGTCTGGCTGCCTCGACAACACCTCCAGTGAGCACTTTACAGTCAATATCACCATGTGGTCGCACTCGGACAAATGTATTCATCAGTGATTGTGTTGTATGCATTGATGTAGATGGGGTTTGTTCCTATTGTGGTTATAGTGACGATGCCTCTACATAATGAAGACAATATAATACTTAGTGAGTAGTAAATTGAAGTTTAAGAGACTAATGACTCGTGATCCTTTTTCATTGTCACTGACAGGTGTAGTTTCGCCTAATTTTCGTATCAATCAAATCATTGCATTGCAGAACAGTTTTCGTTCTATTGTGAGAATGTATAGTGCATAAATGTCACACTTAGAGTTTGGACACCGGGAGAAAGTAAATGTTAGGCACTGCATAGTAATTGGGGTGTGATTTCAGACTAACCACTCTGTGAGAGAGCCAGCATAGCAATGCCCTAAGCTAAATGACATGCTCACCATGACAATGTTGATGACAATGGGAATGTTTTTATTGGTATTTGATCATAAACCAAAGTGTTGTACAAACTTTGACCAATTTTGACCTGATGATGGTGCAACGCGAATAGTCAGGTGATAATCAAATTCATTCGGATGCTAAACCTCAGACCCAAATTCTGTTCCACTACATATAGGACATGTTAAGATATTTTACAGGAAAAATTTAGATTTTGACCTGCTGGTGGCACTACAGGAAAGGTCAGAGGGTTGCTAAAGTCAATAGGATTCATCCTCTGGGGACCATAAAGATCTGTACAAAATGTCATGACAATTCATCACAACATGTTCAGGTATTTCAGACTGACATTGAAAATAAGATCCAGCCACAGACAATAAAGACAAGATCAAAACATGTTATTTAAAGAAGAATTTAAAAAGATTCAAATGATCAGTAGAAACCAAGAAGAGCCATTCTGTCACAGTGTTTTTGTAATAAGTCAACAGACGGGAACAAGAGGTGGTTTTATTGACTCTTACGGCTGGCTGTGTAAATACCCCACCTTACCGCCTGTCTAATGCACACAAGTTTTTTTAATATATGTCATCTTTTGTGTCAACAGATGTTAGATATGCGTGGTACTGTAATAACACTTGAGCTGATAATTCTACCATCAAAATGAATGTTGTCACGTGAATCATCGTCTCATCTGAAATGCCCACAATGACACGCACTAAAAATACATGATCATGACGTCACTGCTCAATTATTTTAGTCTGCTGGCAGGATTCTTGTGCAAAGGGTGATTAAGGGGTTTTGAAAATTATCAGACACTTACCAGGAAGTGAGAGAGCACCACAAACAGGAAGGAGAGGAATGTGCTTCCTGTTGGCCAGCGGCATTATGCAGGGCAGATGCCTTGTACCATCACAACTGACACACACACACACACACACACACACACACACACACACACACACACACACACACACACAACACACACACACACACACTAAGAGGCAGGAATGTTTTTCCACTGAAATCAGGGAGAAGCAGACTGTCAGGAAAGACAAACAGTAAGAGTAGATAACATTGAGACAGCGTGTCCCTGTTCACTGCTACAAATTAGAGAGCATGAATCCAATGTGAGTTATTCAAAAGACATTCTTATAGCCAGTTCACTTTTAAACCTCATATATTGTCACTAAACAATTAACCATATAATTTCTCTTCAGTAATAACAAAATAATCTCAAACAATAACTGGATCCCCAATAAACATTCTGGAAGTTGTGGCCTCCTTAATTTTAATAGTGACTATAAGTTTTAACAAAGTCATGCAGAGATTCCCACACAGCAAACTGATCTGGTCCATGTAAAATTGAAACTGCTTTCTATGGTCCACTTGGTGGCAGCAGAAACATACTGTAAACATAGCACATTGAAATGTTGTCACCCCCCAAAAGAGTTGACATAACAAACAGCTGTGACCAGCTGCATGTTGTGAAAAAGGCACTGATGCGTGCTGGAAATCCAAAACAATGAGCTGAAAGGCTCCGTAGAGCTGAATGTAAAGGAAGAGTTAGGTGATAATACTCCAAAAATCAGTACCACAACAATAAGCACATTTAGGAAATATAATTTGTTGATAACTGTTGATAACTCAGCAAATAATGTTGGCAGTGAAAACGACATTTTCAGTGTGTGTGGTCAGAACATTTTTTAAGTTTATAGATTTTATGGATAGAAATATAGTTATAAAAATATTAATTAGCACTAAGCCAAACTTTACAATTTATCTTCAAAGTTAAATGGTTTGGTAAGCCAATGTTGGACACAGAAGGCTATATAATAATCTGATGGAAAGTGTTTCATGGTCATGAGATATGGAAACTTGACACTGAGAATAGTAAATATAGTGAGTAAAATTATAGAAAAGCCCCAGATGCAACCAAGTGAGACATGTACATTAAATATAAAGATCAAAGCTGTCCAGACGGTAAGCGATCCATCAAACCTTTTGCACCCATAACACTTTCAGCTTTTACCTTCAGATCAATGTAACAGAGAAGAGCCATTAAAAACCTGGAGAGTGCAATAAAAAATATTGAATACATATGCACACTGCTCTTCTATGCTTTTTGTTCTTTTCTGTCTTTATTTGTTACTACATTTATGTATTTTAAAAGTCATGTTTTTTGTATAGATGCTGTCTTGATGTATCTCTTCATTAATCCTCTTTAGCTTTTTTTAATGTTACACGGTGAAGCCAAATTTTCCATTAAAACACTTAAGATGTGGTAATAGTAACTTACAAGTTAGATCCTTTACTTAACAAAAAGTACCATGATGTCAAAAAATACTCCATTGGACTGCATTCAAAGTCTTACTCACTCAAAAGTGCAGAAGTATTATCATCAAAATGCACTCATCAAAAGTACACATATGGTCAATGTTTCAGTACTACATTTGTTATTATTAATTACTTTTACTAACTCAAAACAAGGAGAAATTGGCTGATGCATGAACATATAAGCAGCATTTTAATGTTTTTTTTTTATTTTAATTTTATATACAGTTGGACAGTTCAATCTTCTATTCATATTTTATTCTAAAATCTAACTACTGTGTACAGTCATCAGATAAATATAAGTGCAGTAAAAAAGTACAATATTTGAATATCAACTATTCAATATGAATAAAAACAATCAGAAATAGAGTTAAGTAATAGAATAAGGCAGCAGAAAAAGGAAATGCACGTGCTTATTACTGTATGTGTTCCCACTGTTGTGACAGACACTCATCACAGAGGTGAGAGTGAGAAGTGAGGCAGCTGATAGCTGCTGGTCATGGAACAGCATGCCTGTGTATATGAAATTAACATTGGTTGTCCTTGAGGGCTTCCTGATTGAATCACACAGGCTTGATGACGTCATGCGAGGTTTAAGTCATATTTTGGATTAGGAGGGGGCGAAAGAGAGTGAGAGTGAGAGAGAGAGCGAGGAGGGGGTCGGGGGTGGGTGGATGAGTCACTGCCTCATTGATGACTGTCTCCACTGAGTGGTCAGATAATTCAGGTACAAAACGAGACACAGGCACAGCACAACCGCCTAATGGCACTCAAATAAAATGACTTATTGAGAACTTGCAAAATACACCTTTTAGGAAGATTAAATAGTATCGATGCCCCTCCCTCCCCGTTCCCATGAAGCTGGTGCTAAACAATGATGAATCCTGCTCTTTTGTATCATATTTATGTCCATGTATTTAAATAACTAATATCTTTGCTGCCATCAGATGTGGGCTGTGTTGGCTGCATTATATCACTGAACAATTGAGGAAAAATGATCTGATCTGATGTGCACCTGATCCACCTAAGACCTCACTATATTTGAGGGCCTTTTACTTTGATTGATTTAGGTTAATATCCCACTTTATACATGTTTTAGTTAATTCTGGTGTTTTCATAGTGTTTACCGATTTAGATATTTGTTCTGTGTTCATGGAGGGATTGCTGAACAAGTGTATTAGGCACAGGCCCGGGGGCTCAAGGGGTCATGGGGGCCTTAGTCGTTCAGTCGGATTGTATAGGAGCAATATTTAAGAGGTGGGGGAGTATCTTTTTTTATGTCCAAAATTATGTGTTTAAGAATTACATAGTATTAGAGATCATCAATTTCACAAAAAAAGTTTAAGTCAAGGTCTACTTGCTTTCATTTGCCAAAGAGTTTTTTTTTTGCATTCTACTGTCTTATGTATTTACAACTGAACTTTCATGCTGATCATAAATAATCTTTTAGATTCAGAGTGACAAACTTACTTTCAAGTTTTCAGTATTATTTAAAAACCACCATCAGGTACAGGTGTCAGGAAATAATTGCATCATGAGACAATGAAAGACAGCAAGTTCTCATATTTGTGATCATGAAACCATCAAATATTTGCCAAGTGATCCATTATACTTTTGTCATTCGACTAATTGTTGTAGCTCTATCTGTAAACCTGACTGAGTTTGATGAAATGCACACATTACACTTTATCGGTCATACTGTTGACAATGAGATAAACTAGACTTCACTATCAGAGTTATTATTATTAGAGACAAATATCTCCACGCAGTGCAAAGAGGAAAGCTCATTTTACACACAGTTTGATGGATGTGGTGGTGTGAGGGTCAGACACACATTTCTTTTTCTTAAGCAGCATCAATCTTTATCAGACATGAACCTGTTATAATTTGCAAAAGACAACTCATAGTATATTCGTAACAGTCTAAATCATTATCCAAAACAGAATATAAAATTAACCTTCAAACACAAAAGCTTTTAATGCAAAATAATGTTTAAAGTGCAATGTTGCATTTGACCCAGTGAAAGAATTAAATGACAAGAGATATAACTTGTGACTCGAGCACCAGAACAGTAATCACCTCTTTCTGTGTCTCACAAAGGAAGATGATCCACAGAAAGTGGAAAGTTGTTTGTAGAGCAGAAATGGGAGACATGTTGATAAATCGTAAAGTAAAGCTAAATATCTTGTGACATGTTGGTTTGATTATTTGATTACCTGGTCTTAAAGGCTGCATTAAGTCATTAAGTCCTACAACTTTCTGAACTTATTAGAAAGAAATAATCAGAATGGCTCAACTTCTCAAGATGTTCTTGTGGGTAAACATATTCTGAAAGCACAAGCAATCATCAGCAAAACATTATCACATTGTAAAAAAAGGTTGATACTGGTATCTGGTATCACCCAAACCTAGTGCAAACCTGAACAAGATGTCACATGCAGGTTTGATACTAGACTTGAAACACAGGCATACAACTCCCTCTTGTGCTGAAAAGGGGGGACTGCTTGTCAGAGTTGGCTCTTTCTATGCAGTCACACAGGTCAGCGTGACTGGCTGAACAGCAATGTGAAACCTCACCGTTATATGAAAATTTAACCACTTTTATAAATAATCTTAAAGAATGTGAAATGAGAGCTCACTTGCAACAACAAATGAGATTCCCAAGTGCATCTTAGCCCAAACAAACAGGTCACAAAACCCTCTGGAGTTCACACATCGAAAGTGAATGAAATCACGTCCCGACACCTGATCAGTGCCTCTTTTTGCACCCCGATGGGAGTGTGCAGGTCCGACACCTGAAAGTTCAGCACGTCGATGTCGGATGCTCCAAACGTGGCCTCCACCTTCACCTTCTCATACATGTGAAACTGGACCTTCTTGTTGGCCATGGAGAGGAGACATCGTAGGAAACTCTCTCTCAGCACAGATCGTGCATGCTGCTCTCTCTGGAGCTGCTCAGGGTCTGCCTCTGACGCAGAGGTGTTGATGGAGGTACTGACAAAGAGCGATGAAGCGAGCTGATTTGGGGTCAAATCCACGGCTGTTGGGGTCAGGTCCTTTTGGCAGGCGGATCACAGATACCGGGGTTGCCATGTTGATTGAGTCATGCAGCCAGTACCTATTAAAGAAAAAAAGAAAAATTATAAACACCAGCTAGCTAGGCTATATTCCTATACAGAAAAAATTCAACTGAAAATAAGGATTTGGTGTCTATACATAGACACTGGATGAAGACCTAGGCAGGTGCCTTTTTCTTAAGACTGATTTTGCCTACGCACCTGATATCATGGGATGAACAAATACTACCATGAAGCACTCAAAATCAATTCAAGTCAACAACACTAAATTTAACAATTTTGATAATCCATTAATAGTTAAAGTCACATCAAGTAAGTAAAAATGCAGATGAGTTGCATGTGAGGATTGAGTACTTTTCTGTTCTTTAATTGAATAACTTTGGGGTTTGAACTGTTGTTCAGACAAAATAAATAATCTGAAGATGCTGCCTTGTGTTTTGGGAACTTGTGATGACATGATTAGTCTTATAGTTGATGGCTTAATCTTAATGAAAACAATCATTAGATGCAACCCTATAAAATTTGACAAATGATAAAATATGTTTTATTGTTTATTTTGCTTTGCTTGCCTATATTTAGCTGCAAAAAATAATCCGTGAACTAACCTTATTGTTTTTACTGGAGTAGGGTTGCCAACTGTCCCGTATTAACTGGGATGTCATCTACCTTATGTTAACCCTAATTGTTTTGTCCCTTACATGACCTCTCTTGTCCTGTTTTTTTACTACTACGCAGATCTAACCACTGACTAATACAACAGCAACAGCAGCAGTGCTGATTACGACACTTGACAATAGTCACTGACACAAGTCATCATCCAATCACAGCTTTCCCTCAAGTGCCACAGTATATGTTAAGTAACGTTAAAAGCAGCTACTGAGGAAATTGACAAAATAGTGGCAAGTGAAGCCTCGTAGTGTATCACAATGTCAAACATGGACTCAGCTACAACAGCATCGGCTGTCTTGTTAAGCTAAATGGTATGTTGTTTCATGTCGCCAATGCTGTGAAGAAGATGCATTTTGTAAGAATGAAAGGTGAGATGATCACAATTACCGTTTTACGACCAAAGACAGTGTGGAATATGATCTATCCCCCGGCTGAAGGTGAGCCTGTGTTTTACTCTGTTGCCACCAACGCCTCAAACAAGGGAAACAGAAACGTGTGCGTGAGATATTTTTCTGTGTCTGACTGAGTGCAGTGCAAGTTACTTGACTTTTATAAAGATAGTGATGAATCTGCAAATGGAGTTTTGAACTGCCTGAAAAAGCATGGACTGGAAATAAAACACAGCACAAGTAGCTATGTTCTTTTTAGTTTGTCATATGTAGGCTACATGGAGGGATAACCTTTTGTAACCTACAGTGCACAAGTCACAAGTGTCTTGTATGAGTAGGTAGGCCACCGTTTGTCCCTTATATCATAGTGAAAAGATAGCAACACTAAGCTGGAGGGACAAACTATTTCCTCAGTCTATTGAGTGAGACAGAAGTCTGCCACTGAACATACTCTAGTGAATTTGCTGTGCAGAGGGTGGCATTGTCCAGAATATACATTTAGGGCCTTCTCTCTGCCACTGACAAAAGGAATCCACCTCCACGCCATTTTGCTTTAATGCACTAACTTAGTGTATTTATACCATAGACTATATGTGAGCATTGATATTAGGATTATGGTCCATTGTGCACCTTTCAAGCTTTATGTAACATAGGACATAAGTTACAATAACCTTCACGTGACCACATGTTAACTAAATCAGATAATGCCTCTTGCCCAGAGCATGCTGCTGTTAACTTACAGGAGGTGGGGATAGCTACATGCGATTGAAGCTAATATCAAACATATCTGCCCACAGGGAACCACATAAGGTCCTCCTACAAACCAAAGCCATAGCTTGGTTAAGCCTGTTGTCACTTTAGGTTTAAAATTTGTTAACTTTACTATAAAGTCAGCTAACGTTACTTGGTGAGAGCATGTTGCTATGGCTCAGAGATAACTGGTAAAAGTTGGTATCATTTCAACACGAAATGACCGCACAACACGCTTTTCTCACAACAGTCGCTAATATAGAGTGATAGTTTAATAGCAGACGCACCGATGTCTCACTAAACCCCGTTTTGTTGGTGTAAGCACTTACAGAGTGTTTCCTCCAGTTATCGGCATCAGCAACAGTAACGTTGTTGCTTCGTATTCTTCTTCATTGGATTTATTGGCGGATGGCAAAACAGCGTGCAGGTGCCATACCGCCGCCTCGTGGACTGGAGTGTGAAAGATTGCCAGGTAAGAATATCGAACTCTGTATTTACTGCAATCATAGGTGACACTAGGGACAAGTCCCCACCACATTTAAAAAATGGCTGATTTTCTCCCCATGACTTTTTGAAAGCCTTTGTTAAAAATGTTCTGAAAAACCGATTGCACCAAGAAAATTTAAATATATAAAAATGCTTTGAGAAAGGTTTATTTGCACAATATGAAAACATGCAAAGCAATTTAAATATAGAAGAAACAAATGTGCATTGTCCAAAACAGTAAGAGGCTACTGATTATTGCATTGTATTTTGCTGTATTTTTCTATTTATGAATTGTCACCTGCCAGGGGAATTTTTTGTTTCTCTTTTTATAAATGTAGACATTTACACCCTAAACTGGAGCAGAAAATGTCTCCAGAATGCAGGAAATTAAGTGTTTAATGCTCAAAATTGTAGTGTAAAAAGTGTAAAAGTGTACCCTGCTTAGTGCTTGTTTTCATGCCACTCTACACTTCTACTTTTAATTATGTGACAGCTGAAGGTATTAGTTATGTACAAATTGAGATTTGTAAATAATACCTTCTAATACCGGTACATTGAGTGTCAATGAACATTAACACACGTGAAAATAAAAACACAACGCTGAAATTAAAGAGGTGGTATTGTGCTTTTTGGCTTTTTCCCTCTCCTTTATTGAGTTGTATATCTTTTTTGTGCATGTAACAGGTTTGCACAGTGAAAAAGCCCAAAGTCCAGCCCAAAGGAAGTTCCCATCTCCCACAGAGAGCTGTGCTCAGATCCGCTTGAAAACAGCTCGTTTGTAGTCCAGCCCGTCACTTCCTTGACTTGTGACATCACAATGCAAACGAGTCATAAAGCTTGCCAAGCAGCTGGCGGGGGTCAGACACGCCCTCAAACCAAGCTAGTCTGAGCTTAGGCCCTTTGGCTCGACTCGCCTTTGTTTAGGTTTCCTTTAGGCTACCTGCTTCCAGGTACTTTTTTCGTATCACCTCACCTTCGTCGAGGTTCCAAGCGAGGGATACTAAAATGTAACGTGTCAGACTGCTGATTAATCAGAGAATATTCATTATTCACAGCATCATCGTGGGACAGAGGCCAGCAACAGAAAGTTTATTTTACAGTTTTCGTATGGAATTTCATCACTTCTGAGAAGTTTTGAGGTGAGAAATCAGCTGTGTAGATTTCGAATATTAATATTAGTTTTACAAGAAGTGATGGCGGAACAAAAGTGTGATGAATATTTTTGGAGTTTAGGAGCTCCGCAAGTGGCAGTGGGGGAAGCCTACGGCGACTTGCGGAGTGTGAGGCCGGCCAGTCGCCCGCTCACAGAGCCCTCTGCTCCCGCCGTCACACAGACCGCTGCAGCAACAACGGCAGAGGAAAACACAGCTGGAAGGCTTTCATTCCGCTTATCTGTCTTTACATTCTGAGGAATATTGAAACATTTTAACTGTAGACTGTATATATTTTAAGAGCTGTGTGGATCGCTGGTGTGTGTGTCGCATTGAACATTACGTCGTGGCCGTTGTGTGTGGCGTCGCTATCTCTGGGTACTATCTGCAATGGAAAACGGAGCAGGGCCGAGTAGAGTCGAGTCTATCGATATGCGCTATGGAAGCATTTTCGGCAAGGCAGCATAGATCGTCAGAACACCGGCAACAGTTCAGCGTTTAGTCCTGATGGTAAGATGTGGAAGATGACGTGTGGTTGTGAACAGGTAATAACTTATACCATCTGCTAGGTTACGGTTGCCGTCTGAAGGCTTTGAATTTGATTTGGATCACACTAACACCGTGTTTCTTACGCCCGCCCTTCTATGCTTCTGATTGGCTAGTAGTCCTTACCTGGAAACTGCGCATGTGCAACTCCCAATAAAGATATGGTACAAGTAAGATGCATCACTCTGTAGCTCAAAAGCGGAGCGTACAACAGACAGGCTGAAAAGAGAAGCTGCAGTAATGTGCAGTATGAGAAAAATATGGTGTTTTTTGAAAATTAAACCATTTAAACCTGTTCTGGTACAACCCAAAATTAAGATGTTGAACCTGAAAATGAGCATAATACCACCCCTTTAATTATTTTTGTTCATCAAGTCACTTGTCTGTTATTAGGAAAAACACAAGTGTGGATATGTAGGTAAGTCATGAACTTTTACCTAATTTTATATTTAATTTATTCAGGACATCAGCACCTGTCATATCTCTCCGCCGTGCCGTGAGTGCCTGAAGCTACATTTTCCCTGTCCTCATGACTAAATTCCACTAACCACGAGTGAACAAAAGGGGAAAAGAGCACGACGAGTCTTACTTTGTTGCTATAACAACGCTGTTGACACAATATAGGCCTACAGATAACCTGCAACTGCTGCTGGAGCAAAATAACTACACAACAATCAGTATTTAATGTTTAATTAGGTTATAATCAAAACTCATGTTGGGACTAATTTTCGGGACAAACCGGAAAGGGTTTCCGTTCCGTATTTTCGGGACGTCTGGTCACCCTTGAACCATCTGTATCTCTCTCTTCCCTCCCAACAAACCAATAAGTTTGTACAACAGCAGAAGGCCATTAGAAATGTCATCCAGCATAGGGCTTGCTCTGGATGGCTAGAGCTTTACCAAGCTAATACCCTGGTGTCCCTCTCACTTCGACTCGTCTTCTCTCCTTCCGACATTTCAAGGCCCGGGGCAGAGCGCCCCAGCCTTCAGAGGCAGCTGTGACAACTTACAGCAGGATATGTAGCCAGTATACCACACACACCACTGTCCCACCTAAAAAGTGATTCCCCACTGTTTGTCATCATGCCTCTTTGCCACTTGTCAATATGAGTGCCATGCTATTGAACATGCGTTAGATACTCCTCCTGGCTCTGAAAGGTTTTGAAAGCTTTAGAAGCAATTTAGATTATCTGTCTCATGTACTGTTATCCAGATATCACAATAGTTTCAGCAAATATGTGGAATTTCCTTTGTAGGATAACAAAATACACCTTGACCTTGGCCAACAGGTTATTTTATAAAGTTACTGACTGACCCATTAAACCGGTAAATGATTTGTTTGTCCAGTTGGGTGCTTTGTGTGGTTTGGCCTTGCCATTATATTCACATGCTCATTACCCCATGTGGAGGATCCCAAAGGAAGAAAAAGCACTCAAACCTTTTCCTTTGACACTATGTTTTGACAGGAGTCTGACCAGTTAAAACTCCTGTAAACATAATTGAAAGGCTTCATTCCTTCCGAGTATTGGAAATGATGACAATGATGAAATGCAAAGTATGTGAGGGAATGTCAAGCTACTTTTTTGGACACAACACAGGAAATCATGTCATGTAGGAGTTATTGTTTCCAAACTCTGTGCTTATAATGTTCATAAGTCCAAGTTGTAATTGTGAGTGGGGTTATTTTAAAAGCTCAGAAGAAATCTGTTTCATGTACTGCACAAGATGTAATGACACTTTAGCAAATATGCCAAGAGGTTGTTTTAATGACAGTTACTTACTGAATCAATAAACCCTTATATTGAGCAACCCTTATATTGTTTGTGCAGATGGGTGTTTTGGCCAGAAAGTTTGGCCAGTATGCCCACATCCTCATTGCCTCATATAAGCAGGAACCCAAAGAAAGAAAAAACGTTGAAACCTCTTCCTATATTGCTGTGTTGGCAAGAGTTTGACCGGTCTAAACTCCCACTAACAAAATATTAAGGTTTCATTCTGTCATGATCTGGCTGTGCCACCTCTTCTGCCTTCGTGTTTTCCTCTGTCTCTTCCCTTACTGTTCCTGGCACTCTTTGTCTTTCTAGTGTGTGTGTGTGTGTGTGTGTGTGTGTGTGTGCGCATGTGTGGTATGGGTGGGGTGCTCCAGCTGGTCTCCGGTGGCGCTCCATACCGGAGGCTCCTCTCCATAATCAACCTCTGCAATAAAGACCCAGCTTAACTTCCGACATGACAAACTAATGGCAGGACTTGAAAGTCTGCTTACTAATTAGTCTCAGAGCAGTCAGCAGGAACACAGTGAGCTCTGAGCTCCTCTCTCCTCTTCTCTCTTTCTCTCTGAGTGCAACCTCATCCCATTAATGCATGTTACTAACTCGATTTTTTCTCCCTCTCCCGTGGTCGTGTGCTTCCCCCTCCTGTCGCTTCCTGCGGGTGTTGCTGGCTCTGGAGCTGTGGAGTCTGGATCTGTGGTTGGGAGTCTCCTGCTGCCCCCGTGTTCCTGCTCGACGCCCTCTGCTACAGTTGCAATTGCTATTACTAGTCCTATTGCTATTATTACTGTTATTATTATCATTAACATTACTATAAATATCTGTACCATTTTTCATTCAGTCAATAGCACCATCACCTTTATTGTCTGTACCTCTATGTGTATACTGTGTAGGTTGCCTCCCTCTGCTCGCTCTCTCTTGCTCTCTCTCTCTCTCTCCTCACCCCAACCGGTCGAGGCAGATGGTCACCCACCCTGAGCCATGGTTCTGCTCGAGGTTTCTGCCTCTTAAAAGGAAGTTTTTCCTTGCCTGTGTCGCCTAGTGCTTGCTCTTGGTGGGAATTGTTGGGCTTCTGTAAATAACTTCAGAGTACGGTCTAGACCTGCTCTTTATGAAAAGCGCTGTGAGATAACTGTTGTTGTGATTTGGCGCTATATAAATAAAATTGAATTGAATTGAATTGAACACAGTCAATCTTTTCATGTTTATATGTTTCTGTTGATCAGTGTCAACACTGACTAAGCTGCACCTTAGGCCAGCATTCAACAAAGACTCTAGTAGAACCTCAAATAGCAAGTTTCTGAGAACACTACAAATATCTCTGACATTTGCATTTCACACAACTTTGGTCAGTTTTTTTCTGTACATGTTGGGAAAAAGTGATCATACACTTGCATTTATGTGTCCCATATTTGCTAGCAAACAACTCAATATAACAGAGGCGGCACAGCTGAGGCTGAGGGAGTAGGTTGTCCACTCATCAATGGTTGAATACGCGTGAACGTTTATTTCTGTTCAGATGACATGTTGGTACCTTAGCCTCTGCCATTAGTGTGAGAATGGGTGAATATGATGTAGTATAAAAAAGCACTTTGAGTGTACAGAAGACTTGTTATGGGCGCTATACCATTTACTGCTAACTTCAGTCCCTCTAAAAATGATCAAGATCGGTGTTGCCCCTATAACCCCCAAGGGAAAAAAGAGAAACTTATATTTATATCCAATAGTTGAACAGTCATAGATTCTGTTATGATGACAGAACAGGGTTTAAACAGATTTATTATGAACTTGCAACATCTTGGATCAATCTTATGATGTAAAGGAATACAATTCTTTAGTGAGTATTTTTAGAAACATGAGGGAAGATGGCCAGATGTGTTCGGTTACAAAATCACAACTTTTCAAAATACATTCTTTTCACATGAGTCAAATAAAACCTCTCTGGATTCTTATCCTGTGTATGTTTGGAGAGTTATGTCACTTTCCATGAGAGAAACAGATGATGTGGGTTAGCTGCTGGCATAGAGGCAGAAACTGTGTTACTTGAGTTGTTCATAGCCTGCTACTGTTTTGAGGTGCTGCTGTCCATGAAATCTGTCCAGGGATTTCAGGCAGCAGTCAACTGACAGGTTTCAGCAAAATGTTCAAATTAATATTAAAAGGGAACAAAACATTCTTTTGTAACCTGACTCAATAAGATAAGGTAGGCATAATAGTTATATAGCATAATAGCAATTTATAAAACTTTTAAACCATAAAAGGTTGTCTTACGCAAGATATAAACAAGGATGTGGATTTTCTGAATCCACATATTTAATACAACTTTTTGAACTGCCATAATTAAAACTATACTATACTATACTATAATCAATACAATGTATCAAATGACAATGTGAAAGGGGTCACTCATTGTTATGAACCAAGAGAGAACCAGCACCTGAATCTGATTGTTTAGCTGTCCAAGCCAAAGTTTTCATCTCACCACTCATATCTCGCCCACAGCTAGCAATGTGGTTGTTGTGAGCTCCAAAAACCACACTGCTTTGTTATTGCTGGATGTGTTGATAAGCAGCTGTTGGTAACAAGTCCAACATCATCTTAAAAGGTGATGATACACTAGTTGCCAGTTTTTTTAGATACACTTTAAGACACACAGTCTAATACAACAGAATTGCAATAAATCCTGTTGAACGTTATACTTTGATGAAAGTATAACTTTCAGAATTATGTCATTTTGGGTCATCATAAATGGTCTGACCCCTCCAAATTGAGAGAATTGAAAATCTGCTCTAAAAGGGAGAGGCTACAGGATTCTGCTTTTAGGTTTGAAAATGACCCAACTGAGACCTGGGAAAACACTGTCATATTACCTCTTACCTAAAGAACCTCACAAGTCTGTTTTATTGTGCCTGTAATGTACAATGAACCTTTGTTTTTGCGATTAGGCAATGTCTGTCATGAATGTGTCATAAAAGCATCGCATGATGTCAGCCTGTAATCTTTGATGATGCAAGGCCTGACATGATGCTTATGCATGCAATGTGGTGTCCCATGTGTAGTGCTGTGTGTGTATAGATTTTGAATGTGTAGAAAGCTTTAAGCATGAGCAGAAAGACTGCTGAATGTTACCTGTATTTCTTTTGAAGTTGTTCTGTCCCTGGTGTCATGGGGGTTTCACACCTACCTCGTTTGGTCCAGACTTTTGGACTTTTCAGTGTGGTCCTAACCAAAAATACAGGTGTGAAACCTCCCCCAGACCACAGTCCGGACCAAACAGATCCAGTTTCTGGTGTGAAAGCATTTTTGGATGGTTTGGATTTTCAGACCGGAAACAAATAAATGGAGACGCAATTATAAATCTTGTCTGTGAAGGTTCTCAGTCATCCAGGTCATAGTTATCCAACGAAGGTTCAGGTCAAGGGCAACTGGACTTGGTAGAAGAAACTAGAAAACATTTTGTCCCTCATCCAAGAGACTTCTTCAGTTCTGAGTGACTTGTAGGGAAACTCACCTATTTAACCTCTGGCATCGTTAGTTAGGATCATCGATACCATTGGTTTGTTAGTGCTCCTGACTGTGGTAACGACAGCCATCATGGTCGTTAGAGCCATGGCCAATTAGAAATCTCCCGTGACAGTTCATCTTTTCAAACAGAGGACCATTATTCAAGCATACTGCCACCCACCTCTTTGGTCTCTCCTCAAATGGAGGTGCAGAACGCATTGCTTGGGGTCTTCTCCTCCTGTCCTGTCGGCGACGTTATAATATTCGCATAAGTACGTTTAATTGCAACTATAGTTGGTGCTGCAGGTAGTAATGCCATAATAATAACAATATAGTGGCAAATATGCACATGTTAATTTTTTATTCATTCATTCTTGTCGGAGATACCCGCTGTTTAATAAACCAATCAATGTCAAGTGTAGGGAAACACAGCCCACATAGATAATGACGACAGGACTGACATGTAAAGTCCTTCAGTGCGGTCACAGAACTGCAGTGTAAAACCAAATCAAATCTAACCCAATGTATCAAAATGTATCAAAACATGAACTTTGGTTCGGACCTTGGTGCGGACTTTCAGGTGTGAAAGCACCCATTGTCTTCTTTCGCTTCGCATGTGGTCGATTGATGGTCGACCTGTGTTTCATTATCTCCTCGTTACTAGGGTTTTTAGTTGCTCTGTTTCCCTGACACTTTGCCAGTTCATACCATTGATTCATCTATGTTTAGCACTCAGCCTTGTTTCTTATGTTTCTTGGTAATTTTGAAGCATCTACCTGTTGGACTTTTTATACCATTTTGAATTTATTGGCCTCTGTGTCTGGATTTACTTTGCCTTGTTGTAGTCCGCTTCACCACTGTTATAAGTTCCACATTTTATTAATGAACTCTGTAAAACTGCATCTCCTACTGCTCTGCATTTGGGCCTAAATCCTCTGTTTCCTGTGTCTGAAGCTAGATGTAACAGGTACATTTAATTTGCCTTCATTTCTCAAGATCCAGTATAAGAGGACAATATTATGCAAATGGTTTTGGCATTAAGGTATCAACAGAGAAATAGTGAAACCCCAACACTGCACAAGTGTATGATATCATCAGACAACCTAAGCTTGCTGAAAACCAAGCACCTCATGAGTCACTGATATTGCTTTGATAACTTAAACAATAAACAACTGGCTTGTAACTGATTTTACATCATCTGGGAAAGCACACTGCTTATCTGACATTCAATGAACCGCAGCAACCTCCCCTCACAGAGTTGTAACAACAGGCTGAAAACAGGCACATTCAGAATATATACAGAAAGAAACTGATTTTGAGTTAAGAAAACACTGACCCGTGCTTGAAGGGGTGCCAGTAGTCCCCATTCACATGTTGTTCATGTTGCCAGGTGTGTCGGTCTTTTCCCTACTCAGTCTAAGTCAGTTGAGAGGGCAGAAAAGAGTATGGACAGCTTGTGGAAATTGGTCCTGGTACACCAAAGGGTAAAATGTAGAACTGCCTGTCCTGCATACCAATGAGTACTGGCCCACTTCAAGTCCTACCTGTGACTCTAAATAAGAATATACACACATTGAGACACTAAAAGATTTTTTTTTTAGTCAGACCTAAAGATGCACAAACATTTTCTTTAGTTAGGTACATTGTAGTAGTGTTTATTAAGTATACTGTTACATAAGTTTGTTGTAGTACTAGTAGACAAATTTACACACACACAGACCAATTACTGTATATCACATCATTGTGTTCATCATTTATAAAGATCTGCTACTTTAGACCACTAGGTGGCACTGTCAATATCAATACGGCTAGTACTGAGTGTATAAATGACGCTACTGAACACTGTGTTTGTTGTTGTACTGTTAGCCTGTTGAAGTAAACAGCGTTGGTAAGATCCCCACGTTCTTTTATTCTTGAGTATACACTACAATACACACACGAGTGTGGTCCAAGTCTTCAACAGACTCAGGACAGCAACACCAACTCAAGCAGACCAAACCAAATTATCAACAAGCAGGAAGAAAAATATATTGAATACTGGAAATAAACGACCAAAACACAAAGGAAATAACAATGTTATCTGACCCTAAAAAGAGAATTCACACTGGTAAATTACCTGAGCACAATAAAATGTCCTAAACTAAGAAAAATGTTGACAATATACAGACTGAGTGAACACAGCCTGGCCTTAGAAAAGGGGCGCCACAGACAGAGCTGACTACCACAAAAGGAGAGACTCTGCTCCCAGTGTGACTGGAGACAGGTAGAGACAGAACTGCACTTTCTAACCTCATGCTCTAAATATAAAACATTAAGGGAAAAACACTTTCCCATATATACCCCCAGACACACTGAAACTCCCCTACTTCATGGAAGAAATGCCCAAATGTCAAATAATTGCTGCAAAATATATCATGCCATGAAGTCAGGACAACCAGTGGAAACTCAGTCTGATAAATAATTGCCCAATTTTCAAATTATAATTTGATTGTTTGATATTTTAGTAATTGTTTTGTTTTTACATTTGATACTGGTTTCTTTTTTAAATTTATTATTAATATGAAATAAATTATTTTTTATTTATTTGTTTAATATATACATATGTTTACATAATTATCTATTTATTTTATTTTAATTTTTATATATTATTATAATAACACACACATTACTGTTTTATTTATTTATTTTTCTAACACACAACAACACACACATGCTTTTCTTAAACGTATGGGGTTGATTGTTCTTATGTAGTTTGTATGATGCTTTGGCAATATTGTTATACATTCATGCCAATAAAGCTAATTTGAATTGAATTGAGAGAAAGAGAGAGAGGGGGGGGCTTTTATTTCACTATACTTGTTTTAGTGATTACTTAAACTACAATTTAAGTAGTCCTCTCTCCAGGGACGGTATTATTTTGTGGAACCCAAGCATACCTTTACCAGTAGCTAATGAATTTGGCCAGAATCAGACACCTCTATTTGAACTCACTCTTTGGCTACCTGCTGCTGAACTTTGTCTGCGAGTATTTTCCCATCCCCCTCCAGTGACATGCCAACTCTTCATGCCAACTGTCAACAGTTGGTGGCAACTTGACAGGGCGCGTACACAGGAAAATGAGATTTCTTTCTTTTTCTTTTTTGTTTGTTTAGTCTCTTGGTCAAAATCAGTTCAAATTCAATTAAACTGTTTCAAGTACTCTATTATCTATTGGAACCCAAGCATACCTTTACCAGTAGCTAATGGATTTGGCCAGAATAAGACACCTCTATTTGAACTCACTCTTTGGCTACCTGAACTTTTGCTGAACTTTGTCTGCGAGTATTTTCCCATCTCCCTCCACTTTCTGGCTCTAACTGTAACAGCATCACCAAGTTTCTCTACTCAACTCTTTGTCAGAGTTCAGCAGCGTTTAGGCCACAACGTCAGCATAAAGGAATAATTTTACATTTAGGGAAAAGGCCTAAAAACTCCAAGTTTGTCAACATGTTTTGGCGAAGAAGTTTGAAACTGAACAGATGTTGGCAAGCTTGTGTTTAGCTTTCAGCCCTCTCACTTCTGGTCTTACACACTTGAATGCACTGAACCCTGGTGGGCAGAACTGGATGCTCCAGGGTTTGTGGAGAAGACATGGCGTGACTGCAAAGCCTCCACAGTCAGACATCAAGTAGAGCTCCCTTCATCTTAAAGCTGGGGTACACACTTTTATTTCAGAAGCATTAGTTGTTATATTTGTTGAAATTCTCTAAACATCCCAACAGCAATCACTAAATCATATGCTCTGACACAAAAATGATAAAAGTCTGGACAGTAATAAGCACAGCCATTATTCCATCTGAATGAAATGATTGGCTCCCCTCCTGTGAACATTATGCCTGTGTTTTCCAATTGGATACTTTTAAATCCAACCTGTCTCTTGCTATTTCTCTGTTGCCTACCCCAGCTTTATTTCCTACACCTCTTTTAAAACTGAAATGTTACTCAACCAAGGCACACTGCTAAGCACAAACACTAACAGAAAGTCACCCAAGCATTTGCATTTGAATCTTGCAAAGAACTCTCTTTCTCTGTAGAAGGTTTGAGTTACATGTCCTCACGACCACTGTCAACAGTTACTCTTCCAACTGACAGGACGCCTACAGGTAAATGGGATTTCTTTCTTTTTCTTTTTTGTTTGTTTAGTCTCTTGGTCAAAATCAGTTCAAATTCATTTAAACTGAATTTTGACAATTGGACCAAAAGACACTAGGCATAGCACGTGTAACAAAAATTCTCTAATAAAGTTTTTAACCATATCAATTTTGCCAGAAAAAATACACCTAAGTATGTAATGCATAACTTCATGATAATAAACTTTTCAAAAAAGTCACAAAGTGCTTTACGTGATTGAACCAGAATTAAAACATTTCAGGAAGAAATGAAACAACACCCCACTATGCAAATAATGCAAAAATAAAATGTAATAAAATACCCAATAAAATAAAATAATTAAAGAGATCAGACAGGTTGGAATTTAAATGTATTCATTAAAGGTGGGGTTACAGAGAGAGAGACAAAGTTATAAATACTAGACAAAATGTGTAATCAGTGTCTTATGATACAGGTAATGACATAAATAAATCGAGAAAACAAATTAACTTGTTATCATAGGAAAACTGACTAAATAAAATGCATGACTGTAAGGCCTCTTAGGGCTTCCATGGCTACTGTCTCAAAGCCTTCTTGAAATTAGTCTGGTTGTCTGTGTGCTGACAAGGGCTTTCCTAGAGTTGCAGTTACATCAGAGGGAAAAATAACATAATTTGCCAAATGTGTTTGCCTAAGTCTTCCAAGAAAGGAGAGGTAGCTGCCCACCCCCCAACGATTACATAGTGAACAACAGGAACAACTGAAAGTCCACTGATATACACACATACACCAAGAAGTACGCTGTAATGAGAAGGAAGACTTGGACCACACAACAACTTAGGCCTAGGAGAGCTAGGCTATGACACCCCAATCAATAAAATTGTAGGCCTATAAGAAATAGTAATAATTACACTTTTAATGTAATTTATACTTCTGTGTCCAATCGTAGCCTCTACGTAGCCCTGTAGCCTACGCTGTCACCTACATCATCCCCTAATGTGCACCTCCTCAAAAATTTAACTACATGTTGAGTCGACGCAGACCGTAAGCACTGTGACTGGTCAGCTGGGTAGCCTAGCAATGCCTCCGAGCCGACTGGAAGTTCCTCACGCTTTGTAGTGATTTTTACTAGTAGCCAAAGCAGCGGCTGTTACACGGTGGATCAATATATACTGTATGACCATCACAACAGTGAAATGACTCCTTTCAGAATATGATCCATTCGGTGGATGACATTTGAAAAGGCTATACCAGCTGCAAGTATACAATTTTACCCCTATTCACGTTAGTGGAGAGCTAAACTGGAAGTTAACCTCCTCGTATGGCAAAATTCAACACTGTGGACGCTGTAGCGCTACTGACGACTAGCGTTTGGGGGTGTAATTGCAGAATTACGGACACACAGGCAAAGTATGGCCCATTTATACTCCTGCATAGGATCTACATGCGTAGCTTCACCGTAGGCAACGCACGTAGCCATGCATTTATACTTGTACACCTCTCATTTTACAGTTTTTCATGAAACCATTGTTTGCAAAAACATTTGAATCTCCTGTTTATTCAGCCAATAATCACAAACAGACAAATATAAATTCTGTGTCATGTGGCTAATAAAGCAATCTGATCTAGGCTAAACTAATCTTTAGCCTAGAGGGTTTAATCAGGGCAAGATATTGATCAATATATAATATATATAAAACAATTTATTAATAATTTTACATGCCTCTGCATGCGACTAAACAAGCTAAAATTATAGGCGAATTAATCAACTATTGAGTTACGAGCCAAGGGCTTATAGCCTGATCGCTGTCCCACCTGAGGTCTTTATTTGCCGAATCTGATACAAGGCCTCCTTCTTTATCAAAGTCTATCCAGTTGTGTCAACATATGTAGTCTGTTAAATTAGCACTGACTACAGGTTCACATATGTAATAATTTTATCATGAAGTAGGAGTGGCTACTTGGTACTATTTAGACTCTTCTCTTCGCATCTGCATCTCACTCACTGGTGCAGAGGGCTGTCAGATGCTCCAGGCGGGCTGCCAGATGTGTCCACTTCCTCATCTCGCTTTAGGTAAGAGCGCTTCTCTGTGAAAATTAGATTTTATTTGAATTAGTCTACTTTGAATAACTTAATAACGTATATGTTTCTGTCTATTTCTATTGTTTCAGTTTGGCTGATTTAGGTCTCCTCTGTTGTCTTAGGTAAGTTGTTGGACTAATTAGAGTTAGGCTACTAATTTAAGTTATTCACACAGTATTTTGATCTCAAAGCTGGGATGGTGTTGTAATATATAGAGCTGGGACACTGAAAGACAATTCGGAGTGAAAGAGAGCGAGCTGTGGAAAGTTAATCTTTATATCACATGGTGTGATTAGCATTTTTCTAATCTATTGTCCAATGAGAGAACTACTAACAAATCAGTTTAGTTTTCTCTTTGTTTTCCAAGTCAACATATTTATGTAAATATTTTTTTTCAAAAATGTTTCTCCTCTCAGCAATCCCCACTTTCATTGTTGTCATTTGATCATGACAAAAAATAACTCGACACTAAAACTAAAATAATTTAATTAAAATCTTTAACAACTATATCCTAAATAAAATTGACTAAGTGTTGAAACAATGGTCATATGTCTGAACAGACACATGCAGAGGGGGGTGCAATGGGTGCTTTAGCACCTGCCGTTTTCCCTTTGCTGCCCAAAGTGCCCTTTTTTCAAACGCAAAATTAACTTCATTTTATTTATTTTAAAAGTTGCAAAGGCCCTTTTGTGAAGGCCTGCCCGATCAAACTATCAGTAAAATGAATTAATGATAATTTCCCAGTAAATAACATTACCCAATTGATGACCTTTCACCTGATGACCTCATCCATGATGAGCCCTCCCGTTCAGACACCGTTAGTGATTCAGCCGCTCTGCCTACAGGACGCCTTCGATTCCGCCGGTAAGAGGAGTTTACTGCAATGTGCTTGTTGTGGATTGTTGCAAAGAGAGCAGCACAGTTGTTGTGTATATCGCTGTGTGTCGCCTGTCTGTAGAAGTAATATCACCTGCCGACAGGTAACGTTATTTCTACACTATAAACTAGGTGCTCTGTTCACTTCGTTCTGTTTGGGGAGAAAAGTTTCACGGGCGTCGAGAGGTCTGATCTTTTCTATGTAATTTGACTAAAATATTTGCACTTGAACTATATGATTATTAATGTAACTTAAAAGCCTTGTGCTTTAAAAGTAACTATAACAACACTGGTAAAATTCTGAGCCAATTCCTCCGACTTACAGCCTCATTCAGCCCTTTTAAAAAATTATTAAATTAAGAACTGTATTGAATATATTTACATTTGACACCAACAGTAGTGTTTACAACAGCTCAACTACAATAAAAACTCAATAACTAGAAATACATATAAAAATGTCAGTGCCGATGTAAAATAAATAGTATTCCTGACATCAAGTAAAGCGTGAAGAAGAAAAGGCCCTATAGGATTTCAGAAAAATGTATGAATTAAAAACAAACATAAGATATATATTAGCTGATTTAACAATTATGTGACCACAGGGCCGTGCAGAGACTTTTGGAAGGGCAGGTGCTCAAAGTACAAAAAGGGCACATGGAACAAGGATTTAAATAGGACTCTTCTCATGCTATTGACATAGAAATATATCATTATGTAGGCCTATTCCATGTTGACATGCATATACAGATGCTTCTGTATCGATACATCAGCAAATGCTGTGATGCAAAAAAAAAAAAAAAAAAAATGGGGTCATTACAATGGGGTCAAACATAACCAAAGAGTCCAGGAGTAGTGCAAAAAGAAACATGAGTTTATTGAAATAAACATGAAATGAGTTCAAAATTTAACTCGAACAAAACAACAAATCTAATGGGCTGACCAAAACAAACAAAAGAAAGGGAAGCCCTCCTGACCAGCCCACAAAGGGCCGTAGGATCTGGAGGCTTCCCCTCTACCCTAAACCAATCCCCTAACTAAACAAACAGACAAAGCCACGAGAACTAAACTACCAAACTACCAATCCCATCAGAAATACAAAAGAATAATCAAAGGAATACAAATCAACTGCAGTCTCTGTGGTGTGCCGCTGGAAGGTGGACAAGAGCGCAGGCCAAGCGCCCAGCCCCCTCTTATGAGTTCATCTCCTCGTCACGCAGACCTGAGGGCTGTTTCACAAAAGTAGAATTTAGAAATCCAGGATAAGAGATAAAGCTAGGCTTGACCTAGTGTGATCAGAGCATCCTGGCTTTATCAGTTTCACAAAGGCCAAACCAGGCTCAGAAGGTGCAACTAAGCCAGGTGTTAGTAATTCAGATAAATGGGCGTCAACAACTTTCTTCAAGAGACCACACTGTCGATCACAGATTCATTGATGCTGAAATGGAAAAGACGTGTGCAGCATGCTCTATTTGCTGTTTACTCACTGTGTGTAAAGAAGGTTTTTGATGGAAAAAAATGCACATAATATAAAAAAAGAAAGAAACACAGCCGAAGTATTAAAACAGCGAGAAAAGCGTGGCAGACAATAGAGGGCCGACTTAAGTAAGTTGCTAAAAGAATCACTGCTCCTAACTGAAACTGTTAATTATAACGTTACCATGAATAGTAACGTTATGTCAGACCTTAAAAGTGAGTACCGAACCGTAATATTCCACTCAACTGTATTAATTACAACCTATTCCAATTCCATTTTATTTATATAGCGGCAGTTCACAACAAAAGTATTTCTTTTTCTCATAGTATTACCCATTTAACCCTATTTTGAAATAATATTCAATGCTGAGATATCTGAGTGGGGAGTCTGGGGGGTCCTCCCCCAGATGTTTTTCAGCATTAAACACTTAATTTTCTGACGTCTGAAGAAATATTATACACCAATTTATGGTGGAAATTATTTTATATAAATTTCATTTATATAAAAAGGAAACACCAAATTCAGCAGGCAGGTGACAATTCAAAATATAAAAATATAGCAGTATCAGCAGTTTGTTCATTTAGCTTAAGTTTCTTTTTTTGGACAATGCACATACCTTTCTTCTGTTTGCACTGCATGTTTTCTTATTAACCTTTCTTAAAGCCTTTTCAGTTATTTACCATTTTTATTGCAAGCAACATTTTTGACAAATACTTTTAAAAAGTGTGTATTTATATATTAGGCTTGCCAGAGAGGCTGGAGGTCTGTCAGTTTTGAGTGAAAATGGTGTACTTGTTTGGTCAATATGGATAATAGATAAAAAGTCAGTGTTGTGGTGCTCATAGAAAATACTGTATGATATCTCTAACTTGACCCCTGGCTAACTGTTATGTGTTTTACTGTCAGATGTCTGAACTGCACACACTTGAAAAAATTAACATAAAAAACAGGACTTGGACTTAGATATGGAGATAAAAGAAGCACTAAGGACATTGGAAATCCAGCGACTACAAAGAGAAGTGATTTAGTGATTTATTGTACTAGAAGTACACTGTAAGCCTAACTGTAGCACAATGTATTGCAGTAATCATTGTTTTCTCTCCCAAACACGCAGTTGTTTCATGAATAAACAGTGCACAATATATCCTCCTTACTGAAGTAGGACTATAATTTGAGAGTATTATAAAATGGCATAGGAATCCTACATAGCTGTTAGCCTGGTCTGGAGCAGGCTAGCTGCACAGAATAAATCACCATGGTAACTTATGTGCTACTGTTTTCGTGAAACCGAGTCAAGGCTTAATTCAGCCAGGATATCTGGAAAATCCCAGCTTAATCTGCTATCCTGGATTTGACCGGGTAACAAGGAGAAGCTTGTTTGTCTAGCTTTAAAACACTGAGGGCTGACATAACTTACAGGGAACAGTTGCTGTTGAGGGGTTGCTATGGATGTGGCTGCTGCTGTTGTGTTGTTGCTGATACTACTGGAGATGATCTGTGACTACAGATATAGGATATATATTAGCTGGACAATTATGTGACCATAAAAAGATTGTTGAGTGTTTGGGACCAGCTCACAGTGACTGAGCTGCTGTAATACTGCAGCCACTACCAAGGCTGACTGTTGGGGAGACGCACACAGAGCTGCACACTAAGAGCTGCAGGTAGAGGAAAAAAGATACCAGATTAAAAAAAAGTGTGGGAAATAAACTGAGAAGGAAACATTAATGGGGAAAGGCTGAGGGTGGCCATGGCAGGGGTAAGAGTGAGACAAACAAATCTACAGACAGAGGTGTGTGTGTCTGTGTTGCTTGCTGTGTGTCTACAGTATGCAAAATTGTGAAAATGATTTTATATATTGCATTGTGAATCTGAGATATATTTGGATATCTGGTGTCAGGGACCAAGCAGTCAGACAAAGAGGAGAACAGGAGTTTCTTTTTTGAAAGACAGGGTTTTTTATTTACCCTCAAAAAAAGTTGAATAATACAAATCAAATACTTAATATCTAGGCCTATAAAAGAGGTCAACAAAACATAACTATACACAAAACAGCAAACAAACAGGATGTGAACTGAACAAACTGACGTAACTAAATGAGACACAAGGGAACATATATAGTGGCTTGGCCAAACCAATTTACACACAAGGGGAAAACAAAATGGACGACAAATAACACAACGGCCCAATCCCAATCTCCACCCTCACAGACTCACAGACTTTGAGGCGCGTTCCCGGGAAGTCCGTGAGGGCTTAGGGCTGTCCCACTGTCAAATCGTCAAGTGCGCGAGGGCTCTCTCGCGGACATTTCGAGCCCTTTTTAGACCCTTTCCGTAAGTCCGCATTTCTGCAGACTTTGGCTGAGGGAATTGCCCACAGTTCATAGCGGTATGATGTGAAACACGGGAGTTACCAGGGGAAGCCCGGAAGCGAGAGAAAAATCACGGCAAATACGCCTATATAGGAGAAGAAGAAGAAAACGGTAAACAAACAAGCATTGACACCGACGCTGATGTTAACATTGTTAGAATTTTTCTGAACTTAAGATGGTGCATAGAACACATGAAGTCAGAGGAATACACCTTATTAGCCTGCACACTTTGTTTATTCAACTATTTAGGCCTATTTTAGTTTTTGCTTAATGATGCTGTTTTGACCAACAATAGTGTAGGCCTATTCATGATTACTGACAAATATAGCCTATTGACATTTACCGCTCCTCCACTCTGTAGAGTGGATGTCACTATAAGAGCCTGCAGGACTTCATTAATCAGGCAAAAGCATAAAATAATGTGCAACGTTTTTCAGCGTTGTCAAGGTAACGTGATAAAGTGGGAAAGGGCCGTCCCGTTCCTAGTTACAGCATTTTGAGCCCTTGCAGCCTCTTAAACTCAATCACTTTCCAAGTGACGTCAGTAAAGTCTGTGAGGGTTCAGGGCTTAGGGCTTAGGGCTTAGGGGGGTCATTGGGATTGGGCCAACTACAAAGTAAAATAACTAAACCCAAAACCCCCTCCCACATGGCAGTACATGGTACGGCTTGATTGGAAGGCCACAGGATATCACAGTCTTTCCCCCTTTGCCACGCCTTTCTTCCACCAGGCCACAGCTCTTTCCAACATGGTAACAAAAAAGACAATGATTAATAGAACAGAAAATGTTTGCATAACCCTACAATGTAAAACTGTGTGCACTCCATTTAAACAGTGTATGACTAAAGAAAATAAATGTAAATTATAACTGAAATAAACTATGTGATCTGTGTTTTGAATTTATGAATTGTTTGGGGTGTGGCTAACTGCAAAAATAACTTAACTTGTGTATTTAAAATATTGGTGGTGTGTGGTATTACCATAGTTGGCTTGTAACCTGTGTGGTTTAGGCCATCACATCTGGAAAGATGTAAAGATTATTGAGTGTTTGGGACTGGCTCACTAAGCCAGCTGCACACTAAGAGCTGCAGGTAGAGGAAATAAGATACCAGATTCACAAACATTTCATACATTTATCCGAAATCTAACAGGGCCGTTTCTTCTTCACTCTTTACTTTGATGTCAGGAATATTATAAAAGATTAATGATAGTTTATTTATTTAGATATATGATTAGACATATAGTCAATAAAAATCCAAATATATGCATCTACTATAAGTCAACAAATCCCTGCTGATTCTCAAACTCAGTGTAAAGTTAGCTAAATAAAACTGTAAAGTTACATGGTCAACAATAAAGCTGTAACCTGTTTTTAACTTACAGAGCACAACCATAATATGCAATGCAATCAATGACAGCTTAAACTACTGTAAGTCAACGTACCCAGCAGACTCTCAAACCAGTGTAACGCTATAACTAAATGAAACTGTAAGGTTACATGATCAACAATAAACCTGTAACATATTTCCATCCCACGGCAATAATTAAGGTGATGGCAGCCAGCGGGATGTACATAATTATGTTAGTCGACTACCACAAGTTTGGCAAGTAAACAAACACTCATTTATCTTTTCATAATGAACAACAGTCGGAGTAAACCTCTCATAGGTCGTAGCTGAAACAAGAAGCAAGCTAATGTTAGATGGCCAATGCTGAGCTAAACGTGTTTACTCACCACAGGTTACTAAACTATTTGCGTTCAGCGCGTCTTTATTTGGGTCTTGTTGTTTGAAGTTTTAAAGCCAAAGTTTATGATGAATGGCGCAGCAGCTGACGGTGCTTGTTGTTCTCCCTCACATGCGGCCGCTCGCAGCAGTTGCTACGTGTTAGGTAGGCAGGTTACAGGTAACAGAGGGAGGAAATGACAGTAAGCTCATCGGAAGTTTCCTAAATAATAAACATTGTTCACGAGTCCTGCACCTCGAGTCTGAAGTCACTGTGTGTGCGACTTAAGTTGCACTGGAGTCCGGGCCTCTAACTCGAATCCCCATCTCTGTGATATATGTGATGAATACTGTAAAGTTTCAAACTTTCTCTCTAGTAAAGGGAGAGTAAGTGATTCTGCAGAAAGATTGTTGATATTTTTCACTCAACAGCCAAGATAAATTCACCACTCCACTTCAGTGTTCCTTTGGAAGCTCTGCCCCCCAAATTTCAATTACACAGAAAGTGAAATATTTCAGACCTTTTGTTTTAATCTTGATGATCTTGAGCCTTACAGCTCAAGGAAATCAAAAAATCCATCTCAAAATATTAGAAACTTATAATAAAGAATGTATAATACAGAAATGTCGACCTTCTGAAAAGTTGAAAATTTCTAAAAAACCCCATAAATTTATGCACTCAGTACTTGGTTGATGCTCCTTTTACAGTGAGGAAAATAAGTATTTGAACACGCTGCTATTTTGCAAGTTCTCCCACTTAGAAATCATGGAGGGGGTCTGAAATTGTCATCATAGGTGCATGTCCACTGTGAGAGACGTAATCAAAAAAAAATAAAAATCCAGAAATCACAATGTATGATTTTTATTTGTATGATACAGCTGCAAATAAGTATTTGAAGACCTGAGAAAATCAATGTTAATATTTGGTACAGTAGCCTTTGTTTGCAATTACAGAGGTCAAACTTTTCCTGTAGTTTTTCACCAGGTTTTCACACACTGCAGGAGGGATTTTGACTGACTCCTCCACACAGATCTAGATCAGTCAGGTTTCTGGGCTGTCGCTGAGAAACACGGAGTTTGAGCTCCCTCCAAAGATTCTCTATTGGGTTTAGGTCTGGAGACTGGCTAGGCCACGCCAGAACCTTGATATGCTTCTTACAGAGCCACTCCTTGGTTATCCCGGCTGTGTGCTTTGGGTCATTGTCATGTTGGAAGACCATCTTCAATGCTCTAACTGAGGGAAGGAGGTTGTTCCCCAAAATCTCGCAATACATGGCCCCGGTCATCCTCTCCTTAATACAGTGCAGTCGCCCTGTCCCATGTGCAGAAAAACACCCCCAAAGCATAATGCTACCACCCCCATGCGTCACAGTAGGGATGGTGTTCTTGGGATGATACTCATCATTCTTTTTCCTCCAAACACGGTTAGTGGAATTATGACCAAAAAGTTCTATTTTGGTCTCATCTGACCACATGACTTTCTCCCATGACTCCTCTGGATCATCCAAATGGTCATTGGCAAACTTAAGACGGGCCTTGACATGTGCTGGTTTAAGCAGGGGAACCTTCCATGCCATGCATGATTTCAAACCATGACGTCTTAGTGTATTACCAACAGTAACCTTGGAAACGGTGGTCCCAGCTCTTTTCAGGTCATTGACCAGCTCCTCCGGTGTAGTTCTGGGCTGATTTCTCACCTTTTTTAGGATCCAGTCCGAGGGACCGTTATCATGTCATGTGTAGCTTCTTCCATTTTCTAATGATTGCTCCAACAGTGGACCTTTTTTCACCAAGCTGCTTGGCAATTTCCCTGTAGCCCTTTCCAGCCTTGTGAAGGTGTACAATTTTGTCTCTAGTGTCTTTGGACAGCTCTTTGGTTTTGGCCATGTTAATAGTTGGATTCTTACTGATTGTATGGGGTGGACAGGTGTCTTTATGCAGCTAATGACCTCAAACAGGTGCATCTAATTTAGGATAATAAATGGAGTGGAGGTGGACATTTTGAAGGCGACTAATAAATAGTTAAAAAATCATATATTGTGATTTCTGGATTTTTTTTTTAGATTACGTCTCTCACAGTGGACATGCACCTACGATGACAATTTCAGACCCCTCCATGATTTCTAAGTGGGAGAACTTGCAAAATAGCAGCGTGTTCAAATACTTATTTTCCTCACTGTACATAAATAATTGCATCAGTGCGGCGTGGCAGGGAGGCAACAGGTTTATTGAAGACCCAGGGAACTGGCAGGTTTTTGTCTTGAGGTTTATTAAAAAGGCGAACATACTTACTGAAAGTGGCTGAGTTCAAGAGCCAAATAATTTGAAGTCCAAGGCAAGATAATCCAAACTAATAGTCCAAAAAATGACAAAAGAAACAGTGATACAACAAAGCAGTCAGGAGTGAAAAGAAGATCCAAAACACAAGCAGGCAGGTACACAAGACAGGAAAAAACAGCACACTCAACACAGGACACAGATCAACAACAAGCTACAATGATCCAACAAGACTGAACTAAAATGACAGCCATTTACACACAGACATATGAGCAGGGTGGGAGCATAACAGGTGGAACACATGGGTTAATTAGGCAGCTACAGACAAACTTCACAACAAAACAGAGAACAGACAGGACCAGACCAAAATGTGTAAACACGACTGACCCAATCCGAGAGCCGAGCGTGTGCATCTCTGTCATCATTTCTAAAGTCCTCCGCTTCTTCACTAAAATGCCCTCCCGTGGTAGTGTGGATGGAGCCTTAGTTTTCCCAGGAGGTCTTCCATCCACGTACTTGCCAAGCCCAAACCTGGTTAGCTTCGGTCATTCAGCAGTAGCAGGCTATATGTTGGTATAACATGTTTTTTACCTTATAGTATTTGAGCCAAACAATGTGCGCCAGTGTGTGAAAAATATAATACTATTTAATTGAGTAAATCATTCAGGGTCCCGTATATATCACATAAAACAAGTCATTTATTTGAACTCACTGGTAGCCTCGTTAAGTGAGTGGAGTGTTTGTGAAATAATAAAAATAACTAGAACTGCAAGCAGTTATAAGCGAGGTCGAAGCCTCCCAGTGCAAGCGTCACCTTTTCGGCAAATTGTATGAACTTGTTCAGGTGTCATCAGGGCCCCATGGGGAAGAATTGACCCAAATTTGGTGCCAATTGGACCTGTGGGACTGGAGATATAAAATGCATGTAAGTAAATGGGAGTGTTTTTTCATATATGAGTAATAGCGCCACCTTTTGGCCGATTCACACAAAATTTCACACAGGCCTTTGGGAAGTCGTGCCACATAAGGTCCCCAAAGTTTGGTGTTGATCGGCCTCTCCAAGCCTGAGATATGTTATTGTAGTGCCCCCTAGTGCCCCCAATACCAGAATAGAGCAACTAATATCTATCTAGGTCTGGAGTGTGGTCTGCCTTGAGTGACTCACAAAAGAGTTAGTATTGAGTTGAACAGTCGACAGTTTTATTGCCCTAGGAAACACAACAATAAACACAGTGCTGTTATGTACCAAGAATAAATATAAAATAAAACAAAAAGTAGAGCTCTTTCAGTAATAAAGAAAGAAAATGTCCGTGTGAGCTGACACTTCAGCTCAATGCTCCTTTAAGTTGAGGAGAAGGTAATTGATTTCAGAGTTCAGTTCCTGGTCCTTGTGTGTGTGTGTGTGTGTGTGTGTGTATAAAGTCTACTACTACCCGGGTAGAGTTAATAGCGTGAATGTATTCTTTTCTGTATCCTGTCTGAACGAAGCTAGTCCAACGTCCTCCGTGGCTGGTCCCTCGGTTGGCCGGTCCCTCGGTTGGCCACACCGTTCTCACAACCATCCACCGTCTCTCTGGGCTGGGCTCGCCATCTCTGATTCGTCTATTTCTCTTGTGGTAGTCAAAATAACCAAAAAAAACAAACAACCTACACAAGCAGTTCTATTTCTCCAATTTCAACATGAGATCTCTTTAACTTATTTCTTCCATTTAGTGCATCTTATAGTGTATGACCAAATGCTAAAGACGTACCTTGCTTACTGTAAAATGAATTACCACATGTAATGGCAACCGGTACTTTAGCACTACATATCATAAACTTCTACATATAAACAATTTGTACTTTAACATTGACAAATTAATTTTTTATCATTACTTTTATATGTAACATCCCTTTTCCTTAACTGCTTTTAAGGTAACACACATCTTAATATTAGCACTTTTTAACATGAATTGAATTAAATTATCAGTGCTATCAAATTTAACCACGTACATTGTAAGAAACCAAATCAGACACTGTAGTTGGCTACAGATCATTATTGTGTCATTAGTATTTTAACTCCATTAAGTGAATGTTTTAATACCAACAAAGATGTATGCATTGCACTTTACCTTCAAACACTTTCACAAAGCTACACATTTTCCAACTAACCAAAGCTAGAAGTTATCTGAAGAGTAAAGTTAACACTCTCTCCTTAATACAATACAATGAACCACTTCAACTAAAATAAACCATTAGCTTGGCACTTAGCAATTAGCGCATAGCTAGCATTAGCGATTAGCTAGCGATCTTTTAAGAGCATAAATACAATGATACAACATGCACCAAAGCACACTGAAACATTAGACAATAATCTTAACCCCGATTGGTTTTTATGTTAAGTATCTAAACCTTACAGTGTGTTTTTCTGCTCACTGTGCTTAGCAACAGGCTAGCAAAAACATGTTTCAACTCACCGGAGTTTCAACAGCAACAATCCAACAGAGGCTGCTCCTCTCGTGCTCACAGTTGATGCTCCACTAATGACGGAGTTTATCAGTGTAGCTATGTGAATATAATCAAAGTTTCACACTATTATGTTGCGTTTCACACTAGCAGTTGTTCACAGTTTATACACGTTTTCAGGACGTTTCAGGAAGAGTTCTACCAGGGATGTGAGGACTGCACGTACCACTCTCTACCAATCCTAATACCTAATAACGCTCTAGTGTATTGCGCTCTCTGGTGGGGCAACATGGAACTACACCTCTAAACAACACATATTTTAGTAGCCCTATGTTTCCAACACATTCTCATCTCAATGCGTCATATCTGACGCTTTCATCCGGAGTGACAAAGCGTAGGATTTTACGCTAAAGGTACCCTTCAGCGTCCGTATGAAGCGCTCCGTTTCCTACGTTAAAAGCAATACAAGGGAGGCTAACCCTACCTGTTAGCACATCGGCCGTGAGGCCGTGAGGCCGATGTGCGCAGCTGTAGGGTTAGCCGGTCGACTATGCATACATTCAGTGACTTGGGTTTAGGCACTAACATTTCGGATGGTTGTGGTTAGGGTAGGGGCTTCGGGGCTGTCAACACCTTTATAACGAACTTAGCTACCTAGCTAGCTACCGCTAGCTAGCACTCACGGTCGAACGGGCACTCGGGCGTCTCATACAGGCGCTTCGGGCGTCTCATGGAGACGCACCGGGTGCGTCTCCATAAAGCGCTAAAGGGTACCTTTAGCGTAAAATACTCACGCTTTGTCACTCTTTCTCAAATCGTCGGTATATGACGCCCTGAGATGAGAACGGGCTCATGTTTCATATGGGTTACATTATACTTCCTGTTTTTAGCATTTTCGCAAATATTTGTTGGCTTGTAATTCCGCCTTTTTTTGTCGGATGAAAATTCCCTCTACAAACTTTCTTCGGCTCGGTCCAGACATGGTCTGTGCCAAGTTTCGTGGCGATCGGACTTGCAGCTTCGGAAGGAATATTAAAATAGATTTTCCTGTTTTCGTTATTTAGCGAAATGAAAACGTCATCGCACAGAGGTGTGTCTTATACCATAGGAATCGGCAGCATCCCCAAAACATGTAGACGTAAGGTTTATGAGTGTGTGATGTAGTGGCTTGTAGTTATGAGGTAAAATGTCCTTGGTTTGAAAATTGCATTGAAATGAACGGGGTATTTGAGCTTCGATTATAGCGCCACCGTTAGGCCGAACTGCAGCAAATTTTTGAGGTGTCATCAGGGGCCCATAGGGAACAATTCTTCCAAATTTGGTTTGAATCGGGCTTGGTGTTATGGAGATATAAAATGAATGTAAGTCAATTGGATTTTTTTTAGTAGCGCCAACTAGCAGCTAACTGCACCAAATTTTGCACAGCACTTCAGAGGTGTGTGCAACATAAGGTCCTCAAATTTGGTGTTGATCAGCCATTCCTAACCTGAGATCTGACATCACTTCCCGTTTTTAGCGTTTTCGCAAATATTTGTTAGCTTGTAATTCGGCTGTTTTTTGTCGGATCAAAATTCCCTCTACAGACTTTCCTTGGCTCGGTCCAGAGATGGTCCGTGCAAAGATTGGTGGCGATTGGAGTTGCGACTTTGGAGGAGTTAATTAAAATAGGTTTTCGAGTTTTTGTGATTTCGCAAAACTAAAACGTTATCGCACAGAGGCATGTCAAATACCATGGGAATCAGCAGCATCCCCCAAACACGTAGACATAAGGTTTATGAATGTGCAATGTAGTGGGCCGTAGTTATGATGCAAAATAGCCTTTGGTTGAAAATCCCATAGAAATGAATGGGGTATTTGAGCTTTGATTGTAGCGCCACCTTTTGGGCGAAGTGCACCAAATTTTTCATGTGTCTTCCGGGCACTACGAGGAAGAATTGACCCAAATTTGGTGTCAATCAGACTTGCGGTTATGAAGATATAAAATGCATGTAAGTCAATGGGATTTTTTGTTGACATGTTTAATCAGGAACAACAACGCCACCTATGGACATGTTTGGGTGAACTTAGGTGACTGTGGTAAGGGGACCATGCTGAACAATTGGGCACTGGTTTCATGTCAGTGTGACTTGTGGTTATAGAGGAACAATTTTGTTGGATTAAATAGCGCCACCTAGGGGGTCGTTGCACCAAAGTTTGCACAGGCCCTCAGGGAGGCGTCCCACATTAATACTCCAAATTTGATGTTGATCGGTCATTCCAAAGCAGAGATATGCCCTGACATCCTGTTAGTAGCATTTTTCGCAAATATTTGTTAGCGTATAATTGCGACATTTTTTGTCTAATCAAAATTCCCTCTACTCTTTCTTCAGCTCAGTCCAGAGATTGTCCATGCCAAGTTTCGTGGCGATCGGACTTGCGGCTTCGGGGGAGTTAATTAAAATAGGCGTTTCAGTTTTCACGATTTTGCGGGAAAAAAAGTCCAGGCGGAAATGGCCATGGCCTATACCAGGAGATTCAGCTCGATCCCCTAAACGCGTGGATATAAGTTTTTTTTTATATGCGCCCCCGTAGGTGGGAGTTCCAAGGCCAAACGTGTTGACCTTGCTTATAGCACCCCTAGAGGTAGAAGTGTGCGATTTTTTGTGCCTGCATCGTTTTGTATGCTGCAGTGACTACCCTGTGATCTACCCTGTGAGTTTCGTGTCTGTAGCACTTACCGTCTAGGCTGCAGTAGTGGAATTAGCTGCTGATGAAAAATCCCAAACCATCCGACCGAATTCCCAGCCAAACTCGGGCTTAGACCCAGCCCCACTCGGGCTTGGACACCTAAAAAGTAAATAGTAAATTAAAATATCAACAATCAAATGGAAATCAGTGTTGTACATTATTAAAATGTTGAAAAGATGAGTTTTGAGAGCAGTTTTGAATTTTGTAAGTCCAGTATACAGATGTGGGGGAGAGAGAGTTCCAGAGTTTGGATGAAGCGTAGGTGAAGGCCCTAGCATTGATAGTACTGAGGTTAATGTTGTGGTACACCGCAGGGAACAAGATGGAGTTAGGTCTGAATGAGGTCAGTGAGATAAGTAGGAGACAGATTGTGCAGATGAGTTTCAGGGCTTTCTTGCCCTTTGAGAAAGGTCTATTTACCCAAATAGAACATGCAATGCAATTTAAATATACAAGAAAAAATGTGCATTGTCCAAAAAAGTAACTAAGCTAAAAAAACAACTGCTACACAAGGCAACGTGAATAGAGAGTACTAGCACCTATTTTTTTCCACTTTAAGAATTGATCCTAGAATCAGTTAGATTAAAGTCAGTTGTCAAGATCTCAATAAACTTTTATGTTTAAATGTTTTTATTAATAAAATTGGTTAAACTGCAAGGTCTGCCAGTAACAAAAAGCGTCTAAATTACTGTGCATGTTATGCACATGTTGTTGAATGGGCAAATCATCAATATATTTGAGACCTTTTGGTCACTGTAATGAAGGTGTGCAAGATCATGAAATATAGTCAGGTATTAGGACAGTTTTGTTTTTGGTTGTGTACTCCATGGAAATGGATTAAAAATGAAACAATGGTTAAGAGATTAAAGTGACAACTTTAAGTTTTAATTCAAATGTGTTTCATTCTACATCCACTAAACTTATGTCAAATGAAGGAACCCAAATGCAGCATGCAAACTTAAAGGTAAGCAATACTGAACTTGACTGCAAAAGATGAAGAATGAAGGATTAGGGAGGGCTCTAGCTGGCAACGGTGGAAGCTAAGGGGGGATGGCTCAGCCGACCCAAGTGGAACGTAGAGTGGCAAGCAGACAGGGCAAGAGCTAAGCTGTGAGCCTGGCTGGCTGGATTGCAGGTGATGATCCTGGGGTATAGGGAAACAAGGCACAAACAAGATGAGATAAACTTACTATACACAATACTATGGTGGCTGAATCAGCTGAAGTAACAATCTGCCGTAGAAGTATGAATGAATAGTGAGGTCTGTAAGCAATCAAGCTGATGTGCATGGGATCACGTAGGCCTTTTTAAGGCAGCCAGGAGGGAGTGTGAGAGGAGTGTCATACGCACAGAACACACATCCAACCACAGAGAGACAGATGTGAGGAAGAGGGGAGACACTAGAGAAGACTCGAGTTATGACACTAACTGTAACAGAACTGAGTTGATAATGCAGGCAAGATATTTATGTGACATACAGCTTTGGAGATGTTCAAAGGCACCTTTAAAGAAGAAGGTCTAGTTTCACTTTTTTAAATTTACGATGTTAATGCATAGGAGACCAAATATGGTTGTAATGGGGGGAGTTGTAACACCACCAATAATAGATAAGAGAGGAGTTAGGTGAACATATCAGTGCAAACCTACTTCCTCCCCAATCAGGCAGGGTGGTTATCAAGTCTGGAAACAGGTACATTCAGAATATAAAGAGAAAAAAATGATTGAGGTAAGAAAGCAAAGTTAATTCTTCAATCAAAATGTAGTCACTGATGCCAACAATGACTATTCTCCAGTCACTTAATTTCATTATTTCCAAGTGTTAGGTCAACAATGACTAACCCATTCCTACTCATCTTTCACAAAGAATGGCAAAAGCTTTCAGTAGTAAAAGTGGTACTCTCCACAGTCCAAGTTAGGCTAAAAAAGTAAGTCAGAAAGTAGGATAAACAGCAGTATTCCAAATGTTTATTTACAATTAAACAATACTTATACAGAAACACAAAGTCTTCACAAAGAACTACTTAAAAAAGATAGGGTTTTAACTAAAAACACTAAACTAGCAACTCAAATAAGAAAACACTTATTATTTGAGAAAACACTCAAATAAGAAAACAGCTCCGCTATTCCCAAGCGCACAGCTCTACACACCAGCTCCACTTTGGCTGCTCCCACGCACACAGTCCAGCACGCTGCTCCACTTTGGCTGCTCCCACGCACACAGTCCAGCACGCTGCTCCACTTTGGCTGCTCCCACGCACACAGTCCAGCACGCTGCTCCACTTTGGCTGCTCCCACGCACACAGTCCAGCACGCTGCTCCACTTCCTGTCAGTCATGTGATGCGCTGCGTAAATTGCACAACACACAACTGATGAAACATTTCGACTCAACAGATGAAACATTTGATCAGACACAAGTGCTACAGATGCAATTTTGAAGCTTGGAGCAAAAGCTCCAAAAATTGCAAATAAAGTACAAGTTCATCAGTGTATCATTGGGTGGGACTTATAGATTAGTACAGACATTAAGAATAATCAAGGATCAGGAAATTATCTAGAAAAATACTATATATATATATATATATAATATGTGTTGAAGTCATCCAGTGTTCGAGTTATAATCTGAGCTTCGTGGGGGTCTCTACCTAATGATAACTACCAATGATAACGTTACCGACGGCCGCGGAGGGAGGGAGAGAGAGGCCATTGCTTATTAAGCGATTCAACATTTCCCTCTCTCACACACATGCCAGCGCACAAACACACACACAGCAGTCCACTACTTGACCCAAAGATGTCTCAACAGGGTGTAGGTCTACTCACACTAGGCAATCCATTGATTTCAATCACCTGAAAAATGCCATCAAAGACTATTGCTCAAGGAGAGGCCGCAATTCCGCCCTTTATGGTAGCCTAATATTAAAGTGTTATTATTTTACGCACTGCTTGTCACCGGTACACAGTGGCAAGCATATTATCATTTGAGGCGCTGTACTAATTGGAGGATGCATCAAAAAGCCAAAAATACCAAACAAATAAACTGAAGTCAATACAGAGTAGCCTAATACAGTAGGCTACAAGGGTCGGCTACAAGTAATGTCGCGGCCTCAACCTGTTCAAAACTGTGGAGAAGGGCAGCCATCCTGTCCGTCATGCGATGCGCTGCGTAGTTCATTAAGGGAAGTGTGTTCATTTATGTCTGTTTATCTTGTTTAATGTAAATAATAGTAGTACTAATTACAATGAAAAGTACATTAATTGTGATTCAAAACAATGGTTCTTGACAAATGAATTAGAGATCCCCACAGATGCATGATTTTACTTCTTCCATGGGAGCTCAGACCATGCTTATGGGAGCTGAGCTCCCACTGACTACCATGTAACTCGAACCCTGAATTCTTCATAAAGCTGACCCTTCCTTATAGGACACAGATATTTCTACAAGTGATGGATTAAAAAACAAACTGACATCAGAAGTCAGAAACAAGATATGCATACTTTTCTGATAGCTGGGGATGGGTCCTGTTTTATGTTGTCAAGTGATCAGGACATTCACTAAGAGGGAAAGAAGATTCATGTGTGAGATCTAGACTAATGAGTAGACCCTATCCTACTGCACATACAACAAAAAGAATTGGCTACAGTGTTTGAGTGTGAAAGACTAAGAACAAGACTTTCAAATTAAATCTAGTTTATGTTTAGAGTTGAATAATAGGTTTGAGTCAAAGATTGCTGCAACTTCACCTCCTCGGTTGGTGCCTCCAGGAATGTGAATATTAATATGGCTGGGTGGAGTTGATTCATTTAGGCTAACATACTTTTCATCACTCAGCCAGGATTCAGTTAGACAAAATAAATCAATGTTAAAATCTGATATTAATTCATTTAGTACAGATTTAGATGAGAGACCTCTGATGTTAAGAGTCCAAATAAATTTTTTCTGTTTTTTTGTGCTGTTAATTTAAATGGTCAGGGGCAGACAACGTCACTATGGAGTTTTGGCTGGGTAAATGCTGAAATGAGCATCCACATGCTTGCTGCATGTAGATGCTCATGTGGATGTGCAA
This sequence comes from Lepomis macrochirus, assembly GCA_024633595.2. NCBI lineage: Eukaryota > Metazoa > Chordata > Actinopteri > Centrarchiformes > Centrarchidae > Lepomis > Lepomis macrochirus. Next base: position 15,498,199 of record JALXJV020000009.1, read on the forward strand.
CCTCAGCAAGTGCGAACACAGGCCGAAATGTACAGCCAGCATCAGATACAAGCAACACAGACCCTAATGGAACTGGTACTGCTCCACTAAATGACCCAGCAGATTGGCCCCCAGTCTTATCAGACTGCTGAGTTAGTCCTCAGAGGTCCATTCAAACCATAACTTGGTTTTTCTACAAGAGGTTTCCATTCAGTGTTATTATACTCTGTACACAAGGATACTGTCTTCCTCTGCTGGCGAGCTAAAACTCACATGGAGAGATGAGTCATTGAGTTGATTATACAGTATATACAGAAAAAAAATGTAAATTATTAGATACTCACAAGCATTAAAGGTTAGGTATGCAATTCTAATTCAACCCACATCTTTTTGTACAATTGAGCAAAGATCTCTGCTTGTACACAAATGGCAAACAAAGAAATTTGCTCGCGCCGAGCCACACAGCACTATTCCAGCCACGATTTGTGTGTTAGGTTGTGTGTTTTGTGTTAATGACTTGCCACAGACATTTAGCTACCTTTTAAGTTGGCCAAGATTCATTGTTAGAAGGAGAGTTGTTAGTATCGCTGTCTGGAGTTTGTATGCTAGCTCTGGAAAACCACCTCTTACACAACTTTAATGACAAGGCATTAGCATGGCAACTTACACTCTACAATAAATTACTGTCAACTTATAATTGATTTACTTTGATGACCAATCCTTGACCTGCTTGGTGAAATATAATGTTTGTTTTGTGTATTGTAGTGTACTGTTTTCTTTGTAAATGTATTTCTTTTGCTGATTTTATTACGTATGTCTTTTTTTGTAGTGACATGTCCTGACCAGGGAATACACAATACAAAAAATATGAAAAAATCTGGCATATTATCATTGATGCTAGTAGAATGTTCATTGATGTGCACTGTTCCTTTTGAAATGAAATAAAAAATGAAAAAATAAACTTAATACAGTGGAGGGTGGAGCAGTGCTGAAACTCAAGGAACTGGCAGAGGAAGCCAGTCATTATAGCTCCTCTGTTTTATGTGGTCTGTTTGCTGCTGGTGAGTCAGTGTCCCACAACGATTGGAAGATATGTATAACATAACTAGGCCTTGTTTGAAGTGGTAATGATTTTTGTTATACTATACACAATACTATAGCTATGCTAGGGCGGCGCTTCACGTCTGATCCTTTGATTTGTTTATTAATGGCATTCTTGTAAGTGGGGAGCCAGCAGGTAGTCTGCCATGGAGTCTCTAACATGCATGCTTTCAAGTGACTCGAAGGCAGCACAAAAGACAATTTTTGGTAGCCTTGTCTTTTTTTGTTGACATGTAGTGAGCAGGGACTACAAATGAAAAATAGCCCTCTGGCTAAATCTTGCATATTTACATTGATGCTAGCAGAAATGTTCATTAATGTGCAATGTCCCTTTTAAAATCAATCAATCAATCTATAAATTAACTATACATTTAGTGGAGCAGTGCTGAGGATGAATTTGAAGTTTTGATAAAAGTCTGATAGCTTATATTCATGGAACTGGCAGTGAAAGCCAGTCATCATGGCTACTGTTTTATGTGAACTCAGACAGAAAAGGCACAACTCCATTTTAATAGGCAGAAAGCCCAAGCAGAACCAGCACAGGGGGGATGGGGCAGAAGGACCATAAGGTAGCCCAATGCAAGTACAATTACTAATTACTTGTTAAAAAATGTAAACTGCAACATAATCCAAGTTCCACAAAATAAAAGTAGACTCAAATATTACACTGATATAAAGTTAATGGAATGTGATAATTGTAAATATTCTTTTAACATGAAATGAAATTATCATTTCTATGTAATAAATCAATATATAAATAATAAATAATAAAGTTAACCAAAGAAAAGTTGAAATCAGTGGCAACTGGACTGGCTAAGATTTCTTGAGGTTTTGCTTCTCATCTGAGAGGCTTCTTTAGTTCTGACTGAACTACCATTCAGCCACAACCGAAGAAGCCTGAGAAGAGAAACATCTTCAAGAAACCTTAGCCAGTACAGTTGCCAGTGATTTTAACCTTCCTTGGAGAACCATGACCTGAAGTACTTCACTACCAAATTAGTAAAAAAATAAAATAAAAATCAAATGTATTGTCGTTGACAGTTCACTTTACCATTGTAAACACTAACAATGTATTTTCATTAAAAACTATGAGCCCGTTAAATTCTGAAATTTTATAACACAAATGAATGTACTGCATGGGTTTGTGGCTAGAAAAAAATGGCATTGATTTTTGTCTTGATTTGTTTACAATGTACAACATATATTAACACACGTAAAATGGGCCTAGTACTGGACAGTAATCAAAACTGTAAAACTTTGTTGTACTAAAACCAGGCCTCAACACTGCTCTCTGGAGTGCACTGCACACTGTAGCGAAGAGCCCAATAGAAGTATACTAACAGTAATGGGCTAATCAAAGTAAGAAAAATGCGGCCTCTTTCCAGATGTAGCTTTGTTTGTTGTCTAAAACAGGTCAAATATTATAACATTGTGGATCAGCATTTAACAAAGGAGGGACCAGGTTTCATGAGTAGGTATCTTGTGGCTTTAATCAAACATTTCAGGCAGTACAGACATAACCCCCCATGCCACCAAGGGGCCTCTACATATACCTTCTCTGGCAGGTAACTTCCTGCCAGGTAACAAACACTTGGATTCCCAAGAGCTCCCTCTGGGGTAATACCAAATAATCTCAGGCTATTACAAATATTTTCTAAAACTGAAGTGCAGACTGCATCTATAAAACAATACACCCTAATTGTGCCATGGCAAGATCAGGGTTTTTGAATAATGTATTGTATTTAAACACATTAACACATGGATTGGTAAAATTGAAACATGCCTTGTACTATAAAGTAATCACAACTGTAAAAGTAAAATATCGCTGGACTGGTAGTCCCAAAACCAGATGCAACACCACTCAGTCTAAGAATATAGAGGTGGAGACTAGTTTGCCAATTGTCATGTCCTAATGCAAACAAGAGCCAAGAACACGAAGCTCTCTTCAGTGGTGGAGCTTAGTTTTCAAGCTTTGAGGCTTTCTTGACAGTTACCTTTAATTCAGCTCCACGATGATCTTTTGAATTACCTCAAAAGTGTAGAAGAGCTTTTTGGGGTATTGCATCTTTGATGCATTGAAGAGTCCAAACAACACTGCAGACACAAGGGCTACATTATCAAGATCTTGAAGTTCCACCACACCCACGATGACTATTTCAAGACAGAGGGATCACTGTTGACAGTGTCTTTTACACAAATCCCCACTGTTGTCATCTCTATGGGCTGAAGAAATGGGTCTCAGCCATTTCCTGTTAAAAAGGTACACAATTATTTCAACTCAGTGGAGATTGGGCATCTTTTAAACTACACCAAAGTTACCTTTAACGTTAGTTTTGTGCTTAATTCTGCACTGAGATGCTTAAGAAGAATAAAAAAAATCCTATGGGGGAGCGATAACAGTGGCCATGAGTGCCTAAGTCTGAGTGAGAGAGAAAAAAGAGAGCACTCCATTTGTTCAGCAAGTTCCTAACCATAATTTAGTTTTTAACTTTATTATTGCTAGGTTAGTAGACTTCAGTGCAGGACTAAGAGAGGGCTGGAGTATTTAAATGTGTTCATTATGTTGTTTGTTGTAGCCTACAGTTTGATTACCTTTAAAATGTAGGTTATTTTATTATTTTGATGAAATTAAGCAAATGTAAAATTAATTAAAGCTGCAAGCAGCGATGAGCGGGCCCGAACACCTCCCGCACGTCAGGGTGTGCCGCTCCCATGTAGGCGTTGCGTGGTACGACTTCCTTCAAGTCGGGGGTGTGCTGCATCCGTGTATCTGCTGTGCGTCATTTTGAAGGGAGTTAAGCATAGTAGTTGAATAGTAAGTGGCATTATCATTGTAATAGAAGCTTGGCACGTAGATGTCGGGCAGGACTTGAAGTTAACACTGTACATATTGCACAGGTGATGTTTGGAAGATATCTGACAGTGCGTGTGGTCCTTCCTCTTTCATGGCAACGCCACACCATGGGTGTAGAGCAGTATAGAGCAGTTTTTCCAAACACATGCCCCTGAACAGTATCAGACAACAGAACACATATAATAATAATAATAATTCTAACAAACACAATAGGGACCTCACAGCAGTCGCTGTTCGGGCCCTAATAAAGGGCATAACTGCCACACTGCAGTAATCATCACTCAATTTCAAGTGCTCCCACACAGCTGAGTGCTTCAGCATGTTTCCCCTTTAATGTGAACTGGCACATTACTTTCACTGTTATGAGCGGAAGTCAGGTGTGTGGAGAAAAAAACCTTAATATTCGAGTCTCAAAATTGAAAATGAAATGCGTACCCAACAATTGAATATTTAGGTAATATTAGGACTTTTTTTCTCAACTCTTTCTGAGCAGAAATGCAGCAAAATCATGCCCAAATGTTTCTTGACTCAGCAGGGATGATATTACATGAGAAAAGTTGATCAACAAGAGAAAACATATCATAACAAGACGCTCCTGAAAAATAGTGTTTCTGGGACCGGGCACCACTGATGACTGCACTAAAGCACAATTTTATTCACTGATTTTGCTGAATCTGGATTGTATTTGTATTTGATGGAAAATAATGTCTGGTTTTCTCTCTGGTGTTCCCCAGCTGCTCTGCCTCAACTCTGTGATTTACAGGGTCTCCTAATGGACACATAGCTTAACTTGTTACTGTGGCAAGTCAACTAACTGCTGCTAACTAGCTGCCATTATCTGTTAGCTCAGTTAGCCTGCAGCTACTGGTTAAATTAGCTTAATCTGCCCGTATCGGAAATTCTAAGCACCGGAGTGTGTGTTACTCAAGCTCTGGAGGTTCACAAGGTCAAGGACAGTGGGATCCGGTGGGGAATGATTGTGGGGAGCAGCACCGGGCGAGTGAGCAACGAAAGTGCGCTCAGCAGCCTCCCAGTGAACACGGCATAAACACAGCATTATTAGTTGACTCAGAACCGGGGTGACAAGAGCCAAACGGGGAAGAGCACCACCTTCATACTGTACACCTATTCCCAGTGGTCAGTCTGGCCTACATCAGTCTGTGTTCAGTCCCCGGCTCCCGCTGCCGTGTTCACTCACTGAGAGCTGGGATCATCTGCACAGAGTCTGCAGGACGGGGTGGAGGTGTAACCAAATTCAACTAGTGGCCACACATCTGCGACAGATCCCTTCTTAACTTTGTTTAAAGTAATCTCTATGTGTAATTCCCGTTTTTACATGTACCTGTTATCTGATTAAACAGGGCTGCCAACTTTTCAGAAAACCTTGGAGTGAGAAAATACAAATTTGTGGAGGGGCCCTGTGCGGGGTAGCATAAGACATTTTGTGCAAATGTTTGTATTTGAAGTCAGATGTCATTTTTTTCAACTGATAATTTACTCTACGTTTTATTTATTAAATATAATAGGCTCAATTAATGTGTTATCATTGTAATAATTATAACTATTTATAAAAATTCCGTAAAAACAATATGATTCAAAGGGGGGGTTCCGGTGGTGATCTTCACCCAGAAAAAATAGAGCATTAAACACTTTATTTCCTGGATTCTGGTGAAATTGTCTGCACCAGTTTATGGTGGAAATGTCTTCACTTTAGTAAGGGAAACACAAAATTCTGGCGGCAGGTGACAATTGAATGTATAAAAACATATTGGAATATAATGTAGCAAGGCTCTCATGCATTCTGTATTGCTTTCAAATATGTAATCTGTAGTTCTGCTAATTGGATGGAGGACCCAGCATAATATTATTTTAAAGGGCTTTAATGCATGAACGGAGTGAAAGATAAATAGATCCGGAGCTTTTCAAACTATTTACAACCATTTCCCCAAGACACCGTCCTCAGTGTTTTAAACAATGTGGACAGGATGGAGTCAGTGACTAAGTGAGTCAGTGAGGGACATTAACTCTCGGCCCCCGACAATACAGCAAATGTACTTTATGGAAAAGCAAGTAAACACACAGACAGACACAGCATGGCTCATTTTGTGCATGTGTTTCACTTGGTGTTGCTCTTCCTGTCAGTGGACACTTCCAAAATTAATTCAGTAGTTGCTTCACGCCCTAGACAGACGCAGATGTGGGTTTTTTATGCTGGTAGATTATGAACTTCCTACTTTTTTTCATTTTAGCTGATGCTTAAATCCAAAGCTGCTGTCAGAGGTCACACGCCTCTGGAAGAACTAAGGGTTAAGTGTCTTGCTCAGGGACACACTGTGTGTCTCACAGTGGATTCGAACCCCGGTCTCTCACAGCACTCCTGCCCATCACCACCCCATCCTACTTAAAGCTGGACATGTTATTTTAAGAATTTTATTGGCTACAGGAAGTGCCAGTCATCGGCACAGTTTCTTGCAATTGGCTCGGCCTACCCACTATATAATAGGGGCGGGCCCTTTCTTCCAGCGCGGGCTTTCGTTGGCTATTGTAGGCTGTGAAAGGTAAATGTGAGCTCCTATTGGGTCGAATTAGCTGTCAGTCGAAAGGTTAGAGTTCAGCGGCTGATCTGCGTACAAAGATCAAATTAGAATTAATACAGTTATAAT